>JAMFLO010000159.1:0-75707 GCA_027475765.1 Paralagenidium karlingii
ATCACCACAGCGTTGTCGCCAGCCTGTAGATTGGGGTTCAATTGATGGTAGGACGGATGACCATTGTACCAGTTCACAAACGTTCTGGCGGCCAGCACGCCCTGCAATTGCTCGCCTGGAATGTTGAGCGTACGATCGCCTTCGGCGCCATAGGCAAACACAATGGCATGGTAGTGTTGCTGCAATTCCTGGACCTCAATGTCTTGGCCGACCGTGACATTGCCCAAAAAACCAAAGCGAGGATCGGACGCGACCACTTCAAAGTCGTTGATGACGCTCTTGACTTCAGGATGGTCAGGCGCCACACCTGCACGCACCAGGCCTAGTCATCATAGCAACACCATCAATCAGTGTTTATTACAGCAGTCCCAGCCGAAGGAAACCAAAGCCACCTCTCTCACCGTATGGCACTGGCAGCGCTTCGATCATGTCCACGTGTACTTTGGTATTGTCTTTGAGCAAATACTTGGTCGCGAAAAAGCCCGCCGGACCAGAGCCGACCACGCAAACGCGGATGCTGTCACGCTTGTTAGTCGCCTCCGAAGCGAAGCAACGCGCAATTGACGGATGGGACCAAAATTTCGAACGTTGCACACTTGCGATGCGGCATTGGGCGGCTGCTTTCCATGGCGAAACCCGCTGCAAGCTGACCCGCACGCCAGTCATGCACGGCATTAGCAGCAACCTGGAGAGCATCTTCTTTGAGCCTTGGATACCGACCAAACACAAGGTAAGTCAGGTGCACCACATGAAAGAACGCTCCACTTTACTCAATCTAACGGTTCTGGAGGCCTTGTCATTGCAAACGCACGGTTCACCTGCTGAATGCTGGCGCGCGTCCTGGGGTTGTGGGGGGATCCTTGTGGCACACACCACCTCACTCTTCCTAGAAGATTGGTGCTGTTGAACCGGCTGAGGTTTTTTTTCGGTTCTTTTTCCTGGTTTGATTGCACACCACTTGCGAACTTGCGGTTCGTTAGTTTCTCTTGACCAGGAAAAAAAAATTGGACTCATTTTACAGTACAACGTGTCTCCCTCTACAATAGCGATGGAGAGTACCCGCAGCTGCATGGGGAGCCCCGAGGTGGTACGCTGTACCAGTCGCTGGTGCTGTTGTTCCGTGTTGTTGTAGAGGATACGGTAGGATGGTGTGTCGTGGGGTGTGGCAGTGGCAGTGTACCTTTGGGGCAGGGTCAGTTGGGACTTTTCCCTTTTGAGAGGAAGCGAAAGCACCAGCAAAAGCCAAAGAAGTGTGAGGGGCGCCCCACAAGAGAGTTTCCCAAAGGGCAACCAGCCAAAGGGAAACCAAGCGAAAGCCGTAGAAAGCGAGGCGTGGTAGAGAACCGTAGAAGACAACAGTAGCCTGCCATCATGGGCGAAGGAGGAGAGTTGGAGATGGTGCCTGGCGCCAAATGCTATGTGCCAGACGAGACCCATGTGTGGCTGCCGGCCCAAGTGATCAAGGAAGAGAAATCCGCGGACGGCAAGTCACGTAAAATCTACACCAAAGTGACACTCCCCGATGAAAGTGAAGAAGAACGTGTGGTGGATTTGTACAGTAAACAGACCAAACAACTCATGGACTCGCATCGCCTGGAAACCCTTCCGTATCAGAATGAAAACACGGGCGACGATGGCGTCGAAGATATGATTATGTTGAATTATTTACATGAAGCCGCCATTTTGTTCAATGTCAAGAAGCGCTTTTTACGCAAATTGCCCTACACGTACACCGGAGAGATATGTATCGCGGTGAACCCCTACCAGTGGCTGCCGGAATTGTATGCGGAAGACCAACATCTCAAGTATCTGAATTCCCCCAAAGAAGAATTGCCACCCCATGTGTATGCCACATCGGTCGCGAGTTATGACAACATGCGTCGCACCAATTGCAACCAAAGTATCTTGGTCAGTGGGGAATCTGGTGCCGGTAAGACCGAAACCACCAAGATTCTGATGAACCATTTGGCCACCATTGCCGGTGGCTTGAACAACACCACCATCAAACGAATCATTCAAGTCAACCCGCTTTTGGAAAGCTTTGGTAATGCCAAAACCGTGCGTAATGACAACAGTTCTCGATTCGGCAAATTCACGCAATTGCAGTTTGATCAGCGCGGCACACTGGTCGGTGCCAAATGCAAGACGTATTTACTGGAAAAGACGCGTGTGATCCAGCACGAATCGCCTGAGCGGAATTACCACGTTTTCTATCAGCTGTTAGACTCGGGCGATTTCAAGGCACATCTGGAACTGGACGATGCCACCGAATACCAATACATTGGCGAACGCCAGGAATTGAGAATCGAAGGCAAAACGGATGCAGAACATTTTGTTCGAACCAAGACTTCACTAGGACTGATTGGCCTCTCAGACGAAGTCCAGACCGAACTGTTTGAGATTCTGGCAGGTATCCTGCATCTGGGCCAGATTCAAATCATGTCAAAACCATCCAATGACGAAGAGTCGCAGATCACACCGGATGACAAGGGAACCCAGGCGGCGTCTCGTCTGCTTGGCGTGACCCTTGAAGCCATTGAGAAAGCTCTTTGCTCGCGTACGATGCGCGCAGTGAATGACGTGTACAGTGTGCCGCTTAAGAAAGACCAAGCCATGGATTGTCGTGATGCGTTGGCCAAGGCCATTTATTCCAACATTTTCGACTGGCTGGTCACGGCCATCAACAACTCGCTTGCCGATGATGTCAGCATGCGGAATCACATTGGTGTGTTGGATATTTTCGGTTTTGAGCATTTCAAGCACAACTCGTTTGAGCAATTCTGCATCAACTACGCCAATGAAAAGCTGCAACAAAAGTTTACTCAGGATGTGTTCAAGACGGTGCAAATTGAATACGAAGAAGAAGGAATCGAGTGGAATCATATCGAGTACTCGGATAACCAAGATGTGCTGACCGTTATCGAATCCAGAATGGGTATCATTGCGTTGCTGAACGAGGAAGTCATGCGTCCGAAGGGTAATGAAGAGTCGTTCATGTCGAAGGTGGCGTCACTGCATCGTGAGGATATGGCGCATGTGATTGAGTTCCCGCGAACGTCACGTACCAACTTCTTGATCAAGCATTATGCTGCCCCGGTCATGTACGATTCGGTGGGCTTTTTGGAAAAGCACAAGGATGCCTTGCTGCCCGATCTGTCGGAGTTGATGAAGGGATCCTCCAAACCACTTGCAAATGAGTTGTTTAAGGAAAAAGAACCAACGCCAGAAGAGAAGGCTGCTGCCAACGCTCCTGGTGGAAGGAGAAAACGAGCTGGTGCGATCAACATCACGACTGTTGGCACCCAGTTCAAGGACAACCTTGCAGAGTTGATGACTTCCATTCAGGCCACAAAAGTGCATTACGTTCGATGCATCAAGCCAAACCCAGTCAAGAGCCCGACAGAAATGGATCAAGCAATGGTGATTTCTCAATTGCGTTGTGCTGGTGTCATTGAAGCCATTCGTATCGCACGCGCAGCGTACCCGAACCGTCTTCTTCATGAGGATATTCTGGAGAAATTCTGGCTGTTTGTGTCCTCGGAAGGCGACACTGCACGCGAGAAATGTCGTCTTTTGATGGAGGGACTCAAGTTGAAGACTCCTGAACAGTATCAGATGGGTAAAACTCGAGTGTACTTCCAACTTGGTGTGCTCGAACAGCTTGAAGACCGCCGCAAAAAATTCCTCGATGCCAAGGCTGCGTATTTGCAAAACGTCATGCGTGGTTTCACGGCTCGTATTCAGTATTTGCGCAAACTCGAGGCCATCATCAAGCTTCAGGTGTGTACTTTTTCGATTGAATGGGGCTTTTGGATGAGAACTGTCCTGTCTAATGTGTTTTTGTCTGTTATTGCGGTTGGCTCCTGGGATTTTCTTGTCATTGTGCTTTTTGCGCTATTGTAGTCGGTGGTTCGTTGTGTGATTGCCATGCGAAGATATCGTGTGTTTTTGAAGGGTTTGATCCAAATGCAAGCCCGATGGCGTGGCGTTATGGGCCGTCGACGAGCTGTTGAAGTCAAGCGTAACCACAATGCTGTCATCATTCAGCGTTACTTGAAGGGTTATGCAAAGCGCAACGTGTACACCAAGAAACGCGATTTGGTTATTCGCATTCAAGCACTTGCCCGGATGAAGATTCAGCGTCCAAAGTACCTTGCCGCGCTTCAAGAGCAAAAACTGCAAGCCGACATGGCGTATCAATTACAGAAACTCAAGGATCGACTTCGAGAAGAGCAACAGCGCAATGCGCAGCTTCTTGAAGAAAAGAAGACAGTGGTCGCTGCTCCCGTGGTGGCTGCATCTTCTGCGGCCGACGGCATGGTCATGGCCGATGCTGGTGGAATGATTGAAAAACTGCAGGATGCCAACAGCAAGCTGCGTGAAACCAACCAAGAGATGAAAGTGCAGCTGAAGGCCTTGCAGAAAGAAGTCCAATCGTACAGAAACGACAAGGAAGTCTCTTCTGCTGGTTATCATGTCAAGGTTCGCCAGTTGGAGGACACCCTTCGTGAAAAGGAAAAACGTATTGAAGCCTTGGAGGCCGAAAATGCCAAGCTCAAGGAATTGAACCGTAAGGGCATCTCAGCACAACCACAGAGCAAGCCGAAAGAAAAGCGATCTTTGTTCCGCACACTCGGCTCCAAGAAAGAGATGCCTCAAGACTCCGTTCTCATGGACTCGCTGACCGGACCCGAAGACCTCGCCGGTGGCGATGCCGCGCTTACTTCAGGTGACAAGGGCCACTTTGCGCGCTTTTCGACCATGCGCGTCGGCAAGCCTAAGTTCTGGTCCAGTGGCAAGAAGTCGGACGCCACTGATGGCAATGAGAGCCGTGGATCTACCGAAGACGAAAGCAACACGTCATCCTTGACCCACGATGGTTTCTCCACTCGACAAACCATTGTGCGAGGAATGGAAGGTGTGATGGGAGGTGTCTCCGGTGGTGTTTCCACCTTGCGACGTATTGCCAAGCGTGCAACTGTCAAGGAAGAAGGTGGCGCCAAGCAAACCGTGGCTGTAACGACTGCGGCCAATGCTACTGGTGTGGCCCCTGCCAATGCGACCGCTGCTGCTGGCGGCAAAGCTGCTCCGGCCAAGCCTAAAGCGCCTGTTCGTGAGTCGTTTAACCTTGATGCGCTTCCAGAAGTGTCTCTTCCGGTTGGATGGGAAGCCAAGGTGTCGCGATCCACGGGACGCGTGTACTATGTGAATCGCAAGCTCGGCAAATCTCAGTTTGAACGCCCAACGATTGCGTCGGTCAAGGCGATGAAGAATGCTCGCAAGTCTTCTGCAACGCCAGCGACTGCGGCAGCAGCGGCAGCGGCCACTGAGGCTTCCTCCAAGTAGAAATGGCGTGTTGTAATTACGAGAGGTGTGCAGCAAGACAGCAAGCAAAGAAACGAGACAAACAGACAACAGACGACTTCAACAGACAGGAAACAAAAAAGCGAAATAAAAAATCATTGTTTTAAAGACTCTTCGTCCTCGCGTTGGAGAGAAAGATGGCATCGCCATGACAGCCAACCTCGATCGAGCCCACCAGCCATTCAAGGAGGTGACGCCATCCTGAAATACTTCGAAGTAGGTAGGTTCAAGCAGGGTCCGCGAAGAGACGCCGCTCGTTGTTGCACAACAATGAATTCGCTGGATCCACTATTGGCGGCCATCCGCGAATTGAACGCGCATTGTCCTCGCCACCAGCAGATCCGCATCAACTCGTGGATCAAGAAACTCCTTGAGCAAAAGCCAACCAACGCAGCCTGGCAGAAAACCATTCGTGAATATGCCGAGTATCTGTTGCTCCTGTTGCGCGAAAATGTATGTTCCAACACCTTGAACGATGCCAAATCTTCGTCTGATCTGCTGCTGGAGCTCATTGCGTGTGTGTGAAGAACCTCGAGCCGCCGTTCACCAAGATGCCGCCGATGGGGCCGTTGCCGCTTCTTCCTCGCTACGTGGTAGGTGGGCTTGTTGGATCGGTTCATGTCATGATTGAACAAGCCACGTTGACTTCGCAATCGACGCGCATTGAGCAACAGGCGTCGCGCATTGAGAGCAGTCGATGCGCCCGACTGAAGCAATTGAGACGAAAGACCTCGTCACGGCTTCGACCGGGCAGGAACCCGTTCTTGTACGACTTGCACCACCATCACCGAGACGAACATGATGATGAAGCAGAAGAAGACCACGAAGGCCCCGTTGTGTGTAACCAACAGAGCCAGACCAGTGAAGAAAGCGACCAATACGAGTGGCAAAGACTCTGGAAACATGCGTTTCAAAAGCTTCAAGCCCAATCGCTTGCCAAGACCCAGCAACTGGAACAACTGCAAACTCAACTTCAGGAATTGACCACCTTAGTGGAGGCCCTGCAGACCAAAGTGGACCACCAGACCCGAGACCAAGAAGAAATGGTGCAACGCCATCAAGCAGAGATCAAGAACCTTCAGGATGTGCACGAGAAAGAAGTGAGTCAGCTCAAACACAGCATGCGCCGTAAAGTGAGTGGGCGAGAGCAACCGTCGGGGTGATGCAACGTGAAGTGGTGGTGGTGGGGCACTCACTCGCATGAGGTGCTATGTGTGTTTTTGCATGCTACGCCTCTCAGGTAGAGGCGCTGCGATCTGAGAACGAGTTTCTTCAGGAACGGCTTCGATCCGAACGAAAGGTGTGAGCTCCAACGAGATCTGCGTATCGGCAGACTCAGTCATCAATTGCGTTTATATGCAACAGATCAACCATGCGACTGCGACAGCCGCTGCCACTGCTGCAATGGCGGTGTCTTCCCTCAAAGAACCCAACCAACAGCAGAGACTCAATCAGAATCAACCGCCAAAGCCATTTCCAGCAGCACCACAGCTTCGACATGCTAGCTTTTTGGAGTACATTGATCAGTTTTATGAAGACACGGTCGGCTTATTAACTGCGCAATAAATGCCAGCGAGTTGGACCGACATGCTCCTGATGATACGAAAAGACCACTTCCCACTGGAGTATTTTCTTCGATTTCATCTGGCTAACGCGAAGTCCCAATGCGAGCCGAACTCGAGTTCTCTGAGGGCACATTTGCTTGCTCGGCAGAGTGTGCACAGGGAATATGCCTTTGGCACCAAGCACGATGAATGGTTGAAAAGAGCTCACGCAGTGGGAAGGAACTGCTTGCTGACCTTCTTCGTTTCCATTCTCCACAGCTTGCTGTTGCTCACGACTGGAGCGAACCGATGCATGTCGAAGACCACCCCAACCGACCTGATCAAAGCTCCACATTCTCGTGGTCATACTCGAAGTGAAGTGATTTGCTTGACCCATGACTGGAAATCTCGTGGAAGCGAGGGCGGTAGTTTGGCGATTTTGACCTCTTCGTCGACTGGAATTCCCAGCTTGCGTTTGCCAAAACCAGTTTCATCTCGTCCAGATCAAAAGGGCAATTCGTCGTTGGAAGTCAACCGAAGACTCGCAAAGCGTTGACGATAGTGCTGACGGGTCTCTTCGAGTCGTTGTGCTCCGAGTGCCATCAGCGTGTGCCAGACCTCGCAGATCGTCTCGAGATGGGCAACTTCGGCAAAGTGGATAGTATCCAGGGTTTTGAGCAGAATGAACATGGTCTTGGCAGTCTTTCGATCCCAACGATTGATGGCTTCCTGGTGGTTCTGTTGGACAAGAACAGGTGCTATTGGTAGTGCGGCTCCTACCTCGCATGCCAGGTCCCCACTATGCCAGGTCCCCACTGGACCTGGCATGCGAGGTAGGAGCCGCACCGCATAGACCTGGCATGCGAGGTAGGAGCCGCACCGCATAGCCCAGAAGGCCTTCACTTCGAAGCTGACAGGAAATCAGCCTCTTCCACTCCAGAAAGTTGTCTGCATCCAGTTTCTCGATCGGGTTGGAGCCCATTTCCGAGCACAAAACCAAAGCAAACGCACTGGTGCGGGGGAAGGGGGGGGGGGGGGTCATGCCTGTCAACCCATGCATCAGTAACGCGCATGGAATCCACCCGTCCCATAGGACTGAGTCTCAGTCTGGGACTGCGCGAGCTACCGCCAACAAGTCCTCACAACGGTGTCCCATTTTGCAACGATGACATCGCTGCAACACGAGCTCAAGAACCCGCAGCTGTTGTGTTCTCAAGGATTCATCGATGGCCAATGGGTTGATGCCCAATCCACTGGCGTTTTCTCGGTTGAAGACCCTGCTACCCGAAGAGAAGTCGCCACGGTTGCTGCAATGGCCAAAGAAGATACTTGCAAGGCCATTGACGCTGCAAAACGTGCACAAAACAAGTGGCAACAGTTACCGCCAAAGGTGAGTGGAAAGCCATGGTTGGGGTCAATGCGGTTGGTGTGAAGACTGAATTTCCTGCGGTGGTGATGGCCCGTGGTTAGAGTCGTTCAAGTCTGTTGAAGCAGTGGCACCATGCGATTGACCACAACCTCGAGGATCTCGCGTGGATTCTTTCAGTGGAAAGTGGCAAACCGTTGGCGGAAGCCAAAGGTGAAGTCCAGTACGCCATGGGATTCTTCGAGTTTTATGCCCACGAATGCATGCGATCGTCTGGCTTTGTGGTGCCTGCGAGCATGCCAGGCCAAAAGCTGCTGGTCACCAAGCAACCCGTTGGGGTCTGTGGCATCATCACTCCATGGAACTTTCCTATCGCCATGATAGCACGCAAAGTGGCGCCGTGTCTTGCCGCAGGATGCACTGCTGTCGTGAAACCGGCCTCGTCCACGCCACTGACAGCGCTGGCACTCGCGAAACTCGCCCAACAAGTAGAGTTGCCAAAGGGGGTATTCAATGTGGTGCCTGCGGCTCCTGGCCATGCGTCCGAGATTGGTAACACCCTTGCAGCCAGCAATGACGTGCGAAAGATCTCCTTCACTGGATCGACGAGCATCGGCAGAGTCCTGATGCAGCAGTCTGCGTCCAATATCAAACGTCTTTCTCTGGAATTGGGTGGAAACGCGCCGTTCATCGTGTTTGAGGACGCTGACCTGGACGCCGCACTTGACGGGTTGATGTTTTCCAAGTTCCGATTCACTGGCCAGACGTGTGTGGCAACCAATCGAGTGTTTTTGCATTCCGACATCTACGACACAATGGTGGAGAGGTTGGTGCAGCGCGTGAAGCAACTGAAGATGGGAATGCCCCGAGACCAAGGCGTACAGGTTGGTCCCTTGGTCAACCAGACCGAGTTTGACAAAGTATCGAAGCTGGTGGAAAACGCGATCGCGAAAGGTGCCAAAGCGCTGGTTGGTGGCCGTCCCAGCAAGCAATTTGGCAGGTTGTTCTACGAACCGACCGTGTTGGCGAATCTGAAGGACTCGATGGCGGTGTGTGGAGAGGAGATTTTCGGTCCGGTGGTGACTTTGTTCCGTTTCGAGAGCGAGGAAGAAGTGCTTGAGCGTGCGAACGGTGTGGATGCCGGTCTGGCGAGTTACTTCTACACGAAAGACTTTGGTCGAGCTTGGCGCGTGGCAAATGCATTGGAGTATGGCATGGTGGGCGTCAACAGTGGGTTCATCTCGAACGTGCAATCACCGTTTGGTGGCATCAAGCAGTCGGGTTTAGGTCGTGAGGGTTCCGTGTTGGGTCTCGAAGAGTACTTGGAGACAAAGTCCATTTGTATGGGTGGACTTGGTGACGCGTAACAGCAGAAATAAGTCTGTACGGCCTCGGAAATGTGCGTTTTGAGGAGAAGGAGACGGCTGTGTTGGTGCATTCCTATACACCCATATCCATACATTCATACATTATCAACCGGGTTGCTCCCTAACATGCTTTGATATCCGTTAATTATTTAACCTGCCGGGTTGCACCACACCACTTTGGCACACCATTGGAAAGCCCCCGCCAAAAGCAACCATGGCTGGGGTTCATGGGGGTGACCCGCGTCGACCAAAAGAATTGTTTCCGTATGTGCGCAACAAAAGCGTCATGTACGACGACCGCGTGCAAGATTACTACAACACCGTGTCTTTGGTCATCGGCTTTGGTGGGTTCATCCTCAAGGTACGAAAACGCACGGGGTTTTGCTTGTAGCATTACAACTCTCAAATTCCTAACCAGGGCACACATAGATCAAGATTCTGGCATGGATCGCCGTGGTGATGTGTTTTGCTGGCTTTATGATGTCTCGCATGACCGAAGGAGACACCCGACAGCTCTCGATGGCCGTCATGTTCTCATCCATGGCGCTTGTGACCATTTACACGGGCAATTTCACGCCGCAACTACCGCCTGCAGCCACGTCCACCGCCGCCAAAGCAGGAGGCCCCGCGGCGCCATCTCTGACACCAGATCCTTGAGGAAAGAGAGAGAGAGAGAAAAAGAAAGAGAAGGAGAGAGAGAGAGAGAGAGATTGAGAGAGAGAAAGCGACGGAAAAGCACAGGTGAAGGAGTGCCAGAAGAAGAATAGATGGGGAGGGAGGGGGAGGAGTTGTCTGAATGCTGTCACTCTGCCGTGTTGGTCGTTTGAAAATGGGTCATCTGCATCTTGTGCGCCACAGTCTACAAGAGAAAGGATCGCCTGGCGTTAGGCGCATGAGAAGCAAAGCAACCGGTCGTCCATGGGCATTGGTGGTCGAAGCAGGGCTCATCAAACATTGGAATTCGCATGTCTGGTGGATTGGCTCCAGCTTGACCCATGTTTTTTGTCACAAATGCGTTGAAGCACTGAGACCCGCGCGAGAATCGTTAATTCAATCGACTTGTTCAGTCATTGTATCAACCTTTGACGCTCCGTCGGTCGAAGCCACCGAGCGTTTCAATGCTTTCCTGGAGGTTGCACGAAACCGTTTGGTTGCATTGATCTCGTCGATTCAGTTTGGTTTGGTCGAGCGGGCGTGGTCCAGGGTCGCCAACAGCAGCCATGAAAGCGTCCAACAATGGCGCATTGCGTGTTGAAGAAGCCATCGCCGACAACCGCACAAGCAACGCTCGCCACCGACTCTCCAAGCTGCCGCCGACTTGCTCCTCCGCTTCTGCTTCGCCACTTGCTATCGCCAATGGTTCGCCCATTGTCAATGTCAATGTCAATGTCAATGCCAATGCCAATGCCAACGCGACCTCCGAGTCCAATGCACAAGGTTGGAACCTTCCAGAAGAAGAAAAACGGCAACGGTACCCTCCACCGACGATTGTTCTTGTTCTTGTTGCTCGTCTCATTTCTCTCGTTGGCGCACGCGTAGTCAGATGAAATCGTTTCTGCAAAACTTTTTGGAAGACGAAAAAGGCCATTTCAAGAAAGAACTCGATCTGCACCAACACGAACTCGAGTCCGGTCTGGTCGTCACCGATGCCACCATCCACGAGGTTGTCGACCTCATTCCCAATCTCAAAGGTCTACGGCTCTCCCATTGCTTTGCCATCACGGACGCTGGTCTCTGGTATTGTAACGCACCTCACTCCGCTCTCGTCACTGGATGGCACCTGCATGTCAACTGAGTGCTTTGGCCTGGTATGACAGGGCGATTGCACGCGCCTGCGATCAGTTGGAGAAGCTCTACCTCAACAAATGCGATCGCTTCACCGAACTTGGCCTTCGGCTCATCGCGCACAAGTGCAGCACACTGTTGCTAATCGACCTCAGTGACTGTCCACAAGTCACCGACACGCTTCTGCAGACTCTTGCGGCCGGGTGTTGGCGATTGCAGTCGCTGATTCTACAACGCTGTCAACACATCACGGACGCCGGGATCATGCGCATGGCCCAATGTTGCAAGGATTTGACCTATTTGGACGTCTCCGAGTGTGAACATGTCGGCGAATACGGCGACAAAGCGCTGCTGGAAATCGGCAAATGCTGTGCCCAGCTTCGCCACTTGGACTTGTTTGGATGTCGCCATGTTCGCGACCCAGGCATTGCGGCCATCTCGAAAGGGTGTCCTCTGCTCACGACGCTCAAGCTCACGGGTTGTCGTGATGTTAGCAGCGTGGCTTTACGAGCTCTGGCCAAGAATTGCGTGGCGCTACAGACACTTTCGTTGGCGGGGTGCATCAAAACCACCAATGAAGACCTCGATGTGCTTTCACAACACTGTCAACAACTCAACTGGCTCGACATTAGCGGAAGTCCCAATATCGATGCACGTGGAATTGAAAAGCTCGTGAAACGCTGCAAATGCCTCACGTACCTCAACATTGCATCCTGTGGGCGTGTCAACGACACGGTGAGAAAGACGTTCACGAATGCTCCGCTCCTCCCCTGCCGGGCTTTGCCTGTTGCCATTATTGGCATCATTGACTAACCTTCCGATGGCCGGGTTGCTTCATCCATTGGTTGTATGTAATCGATGTCGAGAAGGTACTTCAAGCACTGGCAACCAACAACTCGACGCCGATTTCGTTTTTGTGTCTGGCCAATTGTCCAAGAATCACGGAAAAAGGCATCACGTTGCTGACTTCTTCCTGTCTGCATCTCATGCAACTCGACGTCACCGATTGCGACAACATCGGCAAGCGATTCATGCAACAGGTACAACTAACTAGCCCGAGGTCTTGCGCGCACAGAGCAGACCCGTGGAAATGGATGATAGCTGCAGGACGACTGACGGTCGCGTGAATGGCAAGTTGATCAAACGTCTCATGTTTGTGGAGTGGGCCACGACGTACTACGGCTATCAACCTTTTCCAAATGCGCTCGAAATGCGTCGACTGGTAGGTGTGGACTGTGATGACGAAGGATTTTGAGGTGCTGGTCGTCGATGAATCGTTCTTGACATGGCGTTGACCGTTCTGTTCTGCTTTTGGGGGGGTTTGAATGTGGCTTGGTCGGGTGCGTTAGCATGAGCAACGACTTCGGGAGTTTCAAAGCGCCATCAAAATCCAAAGTGTCATGCGTTGTTGTCTTGTGCGAGGCGGCCTTGTGGAGGCTCGACGACGCAAAGCAGTTCGTGAGCGGCTTCCAAAAGCACAGGCGTTGGCTCGAGGCTTTTTGGTGCGAAATCGATTGTTCCAAGCCCAATTGCTTGCTCGTCAGCACGAAGCGACCCGCAAAATTGTGCGATGCTACCGCACTTTTGTGATCCAGCGACGGCTACGCAGGCAGAGACGTCTCATGCGCATTCAACGCAACCAACAAGAAGCCGCGGTAGCCATTCAAAAAGTGTTTCGCGGTCATCTGGCCAGAGTCGAAGTCGCCAAGCAGCGAGAAGATCTGCAAATGCGCAAAATGCTGGAGCAACGTGTCCAATTGCTCACGGAACTGGCCGCCATCAAGGTCCAACGAGCGTTTCGAGGTCATCAAGGACGCGCAGATGCGGCTCTCTTGCGTGCAGCTCGTGAGGCCAAGAGACAGCAGGTTCTGCGAGAGCACAAGTCTGCTGCTTTCATTCAACGGGTGTACCGTGGCCACAAAGCGCGCCGAGAACGCACCATGAAACTCGCAGAATTGGCGAGACAACAAATCCGTCGAGAGAGTGCCACTTGTGTGCAAAAAGTGTACCGCGGTCATCTAGGACGACGCGCGGCTCGAGTGCTTCGCTCGGAATTCCGAGAGTTACAACGCATCAATGCGGCCATGACCATTCAACGGTATTGGCGAGGCATCCGTGACAAGCATTTGTCTGCCGTGTTGCTGGGTCTGGTCAAGTTGCGCGCTAGAGAAGTGGTCGCGGCCAAGAGAATCCAGAACGCGTATCGGTTGCATGCTTCACAGGGCTTTGTCAAGGCCATGCGACTCGCGCTCAAGCGTCAACAAGTGCTGACCGCCGCGGCGACTTGTATCGAACGGTTGTGTCGTGGTCATCTTGCACGCGCCGAAGCCGAAGTGCAGCGAGAACTCAACAAATTGCATCAACAGGCCAAGCCGTTGTTTGAACGACAAGTGAAGTTTGAGAAACTGGTGCAAGAGCAAAGCGACCAAATCGAGAAACTCCAGCAGACCATTGCGACCAGCGAGAAAGATGAGGTACGATGCACGATGTTGTGAACATGCACAGGGAGACGCTAGCGCGTGCTAAGGCGACTTTGTTTGTTGTGTATCCTGCAGAAAGAATTGTCGGAGGAATTGGACAAGACACTCAAGATCAAGACCAAATACCATGATTCGACGCGATTGACGGGCACCCAACAGCGATATTTGACCCAATACCTGCAGGTGCAGCTCGCGGACCAATTGCGCGCGAAACGTGTGGAAATTGCCGTCGACACGCGCTCGTTGGACAACCTGCAAACCATTCTGAGCGATACCCAGAAACAACTGCGACTAGTCAAGCGCCAACTCGAGCCTTTGACCGACGGTTTGGTCAAAAAGACCCGCGAGAACCGCACCAAGCGCTTGCAACACAAGATTCGCCACGAACGACAAGCCGCCATCAAGATTCAGAGTGTGTTTCGTGGTTATCGCGTGCGGTGTGCGGTGCGCGAAGGCGCCAATTGCTGGATTCGTTGCTGGGATGACACACTGCAACGAGAATACTTTTACAATGCCTTTGACGGTCGCACGCGATGGCAAAAGCCACTGGCGATGGAGTTGTTTCATGATGAATTCTTGCAGCCGTTGCAGCCCCTACAGACAACGTCTTCTCCTGATGCTGATGCCCAAGTTGATGCATCCGGTCAGGTTTCTTCTCAAGTCGCCACAGGGTCGATAACGCCTGGCGCTACCAAGGCGGCGGAAGCGAGTGGATGGTATTCAGCTTATGATGAACAGAGTGGTGCTTGGTATTACTACAACCAATGGACTGGAGAGTATCAATGGGAGCCTCCAACTGTGTTGCAACTCAAGTCCTCGCGCCAGGACCTCACTGAGCATCAGACAGCCAGAAAACAATGGCTTGAGACCCAACAACCCCAGGAATTGGTAGCGAGGTCGGTGCTGGTTCGCACGCTTTCGGTGAAAACCATTGACACGAGTCGAAGCAAAAGCTCGCGGTCTCAACGCCAAGAACGACCGAAAGATCAAGAAGCTCTTGCCACACCAGAGATCCAACCAAAGACACCGTCACCAATGACAACTGCGTGGGAAGAACGACAAGATCCCACGACGGGGTATTATTTCTATGTGCAGCCATCCACGGGGATCCTCAAGTTGTCTTTGTCGCCGAGGTTATTGCATCAATCCAGTGCCATTGGTGACACGACGTCTGGCCATGCGACCCAACGAAGCGCTCGAAGTATCCTGTCGAGTGGACGGCGCTCGATGCAATGGCAGTATCGCTATGGCTACGAGTACGATCCGGCGAGCGGCGAATTGATCAAATCTCCAACGCCACGACGCTTGTGGGTCGAACAGCTGGACGAAGCGACCGGATTCATGGTGTATTTCAATCAGCTCACGCAAGAGTATCGATGGGAAAAGCCCGAAGACTTTGACAGCACGTTTGACGAGTCTCTTCAAGCACCCAACTCTTCACGAAAATGGTTCCGTCACCAGGACAAGGACACACTGACGGAACGTGCCAAGACCACGCGGGTGCTGGGCAAGAAATGGATCGAATGCATCGATCCAGAGTCCCAGAACACATTTTACTACAACGAGATCACCGGTGAGAGCCGTTGGTCTTTGTCACCTCGCAGTGCTCAAGACACTTCGGACCGAGGTGAGCACATCCCATTGAGTTTGTACGATCAAGTCAAGGCTTTACGCGAGCAACCGGTCGAATACGACGAGCGAACCAAGCACATGCAATGGCTGGACGAAGCCATTGATGCCAAAGACTGGCGGAAAGTGGACATGATGGTGCAGCAAATCCTTCTTCGCCAAAAGACCGTGCTTCACGCAGGAACTCTGGAGCCTTCGCTCATGCAGGATGAGTCACCAGCACCATCGCAGGGCGATGTAGAGGCCGCGACCAGTGCAGATGCATCCGCAGCACCCTCAGCTTCATTGGATGTGATGGGCTACGGCACACGCAGCGCGTCACAGCTGCAATGGGTGCGGTATGTCGATGCGAACGGCTATGTGTATTACTACAACTATGCGTCCGGTGAAACGAAATGGGAGAGTGAGTTTCTCCAAGACGAAGAAACTGCAGCAGCAGAGAGTGCTCCAGAGACCAACACAGCACGAAGAACGAGTGTCTGGGACTCACTCAACGACTCCGAAGGGAACGTGTACTACCAGAATCGCATCACTGGCGAGACAAGTTGGTATCCTCCCAAGACTTCTCAGGGCTCGCGACCTCCAACTCAGGAGCAACCCGTGGAGAATGCCATGCAAATCAATTCGGTGACTCTATGAATCGTCCAGGGATTCGCCTCAAGCAGGAGCCTTGCTGGTGGGTTTTCCTCCCTCTGTTGTCGATGCTGGGCCTCGAACTGCCACTGCCGCGGAGGAAGCTGTAGGTGAGTCTACTCGCAGAATGCACCTGGTGCTTTCACGAGGTTTGATGGCTCGCAACCGATTGAGTTCGTTGCGATCAAAGCAAAAGCTGGCTCCAAGTCGTCGCATGACCATCGCGTGGGCCATGGGGTTCTTCTTCAAGTAGTCAAAAGCACTGCGCCGTTTGTTGTTCTATGCACCATCAAGAGAACGTTCCATAGTCAGCAACAACCATCCCTGAAGCGTGTGACGATGACGAGCATGTGGCGATGGCAAACGCGCTCACTTCAAGAATCCAGATGCGCGGACTGGACCCGGGACTCGCTTGATCAATGGTCAGAGTCATCATGAGCAACAACGAGCCAAAGCCACGACGTGCAGCCCAATGAAACGCAGTGTCGCCCTATTCACGCATGGACAAAGAAAGCGAGAGATACGTTTCAGAACTGCTCTCGAGAGACACGTGCATCGTTCATCGTGCATCGTACATGGGCATCCTGATGCGCTGGCATCGCTCCATGTTTGAGCAGTGTCACACATGCTTTGGTGTGACCTGCGCGAGCAGCTTCGATCAACGGGGTCACACGACTGACCGACTATTCAAATCAAGGCATTCGCAGTGCATTGCAGTTGGATGGAATCTCTACGTGGGATTATGATGGTTGGAGCGTTCCTGGAACTCACCGAATCAATTGCATTCACTTGAGCACCAAGCGAGAGAAGAAAGACCACCAGTTCATAGTGGCCATACCAGCACGCTGCATGAAGCAGGGTGCGTCCGGCATCCTCTGGTTCTTTGCAATGCAACCCCAGAAGCGACTCGGCGCCCTGCACAACCACAAACCGTTCCAACATGGCCAAGTCGTTGCATCGCGCCGCGTCCCAGACACTTCCTTGGTATTTCATCAGGATGCGTCTCGCTTCGGCGCGATACTTGATCTTGTCTTCGTCGCTGGCCAAGCCAAACGAAAGCGAAGGAATCTCGTTGCCTGGTTGGTTGACAAACATGAGCAACGGTGAATTGCCTCCTGGGGCGGCGAGGAGAGAGGGCTCCCACCCACCTTGGTCTCCTTTGAAGGATCCATTGGGTATGGTGGTTGTAGGCACAAGTGACGGCTGATCAACTGTAGTTGGCGGGGCTTCACAAAGAGCCGAGTTGCGTTTGCGCTCCTCGCGTTTTGCGCGCAATTTGGACGTTTGCACGCTCGCAACCGCGTCACCACGAGGCTCCATGCTAGTACCAGACGTCTTTGTTGTTGCTCGTGATTCCGTCGGCTTACGGTGGTGGTGGTAGCGGTGGCGGCGGCGACGGCGGATTCCAGTGGCTATCAATGGTGGTAAAACAAATGGACACCCCGAACTTGAGCCATGTTCTCGTTATGAATTGTTGTTGGTCTCGTCAGGGCTACGAGCCCAAACAAGACAGGAACTCACCCCGGGTATGCTGACTCAATCCGCAAAAGATCGCAATTGGTGACCTCTCGGCGGTTCGAACGAGACGACACCACAGACGCTTCCCGAATGGTTCTCGTAACTGCTGCTTCACGTGGGGGGATGCCGTTTGGGATGGAAAACCACTGACGACGCAAGTGGATTTGTCTTTTGTAAGTGTTGGAAACGTGCTCTATCAGAAGACAACACAAGAATCAACTCTCCTAACTCTACTCCTCATGACCAGGACTCCACAACGTATCGTTTCTCGCGCGCGAGTTTCTTCATCAACAGTTCGGCATCTTTGAGAGTCAATTTGCCTTGTGCACGAAGAATATCGCGAAGCACTTCGTAAACGTCGTTGGGCATCCGCTTGGCCGACCCGGCAATCAAGACAATGCTGTTGGGTTGCATCAAAAGCTCGTACACTTGTTGCTTGTTTTCCGCGAGTTTGGTTTGTACATAGATTTTGTATCCTTGGTCTCTCGAGAAAGCCACTTGCAGACTCTTCAAGAGGCCGCGTTGCACAAAGCCTTCGAGTTCTTCTTGATACAAATAGTCCCGATCTCGGTGGCGACAACCAAAGTAGAGGTGCACGTCGCCTACTGCATCTCCAAACCCGTTCGTGTGCATTTCTCCATTGGAAGCAGAGTGTTGGCTCAACAAGAACTGACGCTCTTGAACCACTGCGCGCATGGATGCGAGCCCCGTGCCAGGTCCAATCAGCAGCATCGGCGAAGAGAGTGGAGAAGGAGTGAACATGCTCTTCTTGATCCATAACGCGACTTGGGCGCCGCTTTCCAGTTCTTGGAAAAACTTGGAGCAAACCCCAAACCGTCGGCGCTTGTACGGCGTCAAAAAGTCGACGATCGCCACCACCAACTCAAGACGTCCAGGATGCAAAAGGCTTGAGGACGCGATCGAGTACTGACGAGGTTTAAGTGGAGGAATCAAATGTACCAGAGTCTCACAGTCCACGCTCACACTTGGAAAGTCGGACAGCACCTGCGCAGCCAAGCCAAGAAACATATTGATACACCGGTGCCATGGTGGCATATTTTCAAGCTATAACCTTGGTCGTACCTCCACGTAGCTCTTCCGCTCTCGAATGCAGTAGTCATACAACAGATCTGTTCCTTCAGGAGAGGCCAGCTCCAATAGCTTTTCTTTCTGCAGCCAAGAACCCACACACATAATCAGCTTTCACCGAAAAGATGCTTACAACTGACAGCCACTCAACTCACTTCTTCTGGGTCCACGGCGTGCAACGATAACTGTTCAAAAAAGCTTCGTCTGGGAATGCCCTGGAGATCGAGAAAGCGTCGCGCAAGAACTCCCGCTTGGCAAGGCGAAGGAAACGGCGCGAGAAAAGCGGTGGAACCATGGTGTTCATCCAGTGGTTCAAAATGAACTTCCGAGTCTTCTTGAAGACGTGTATGCTGCAGGAATTCCTGAACACCAGCCATGTTCTCCGGGTACACGACGGCCACAGCGCCAGCGCGATAGTTTACCAGCGAAGGACAGGACGAGATGTCGAATTCAAGATGGCGAACGTCTTGTTCCCAGTCTTGACGGGTCAGTCGTTTGTTTTCAACGACCGACGCCACGCAGACACCGTCCTTTGGGTGGAGAATGTCGTCAGTTGGAGGTGCATAGAAGCTCGATTTCAAAGGATCACACAATGGTTTGAGTGCTGCACTCTTGGAAGCACCTTCCGCATGCAGCTTTGGTGCTTCCACACGCATGCGAAACTTCTTTTCCATTGGTTTCGGCGTGTCGTCAATGACAAATCCGTCAGGAAGCGGGCAAACCTGGAACACGGCGCTCCACAGTTGCTTGAGCCATGGGTTCAGCGCGCCCAAGTACCCCAGCGCGTGTTGATCATCGCCGAGTCCTCTTGGCACCAGCTCTTTGGCTCCCAATTGCAACAGTCTCGCCTTCCAATTTTCAATAAAGTGCAAGAGCATCCGTCCCATGGTTAGCTCCCAGAGCCATGCAACTGTGCATTCGACCTCACCTGCAGTCTTCTGGCAACAGCGTTATACTTGGCGTAACTCGAGTCGCCGAGGCCAAACACGGCGATCGGCTGGTTCAAGAGCCAATCGGTACCGAGGCTTTTTCGCAACAGCAAGCGCCACGTTTGCTTCATGTTGGCCGGCACTTCGCCGTCGCCCGTGGTCGACACCACAAACACACCCAGTGTTTGGTCCGGGGTTTCGTGGGAGTCACGCAACTGGTGCAGCGGAAACGCGTCCATGGCGCTAACGTGCACTTGCGAAAGGTTACGAGCAAGCGCTTGGCGACCAATTTGCTCTGCCACGTCCTGTGCGTTGCCTGTTTCACTGCCATACAGCACCACCAACTTCATCTTGTTCTCAGGGCTGCTTGGGCTTGGGAGGAATGTGGTTATATTTGCAAGAATCACGTGTTGGTGAGGCTAATTTTGCAATCGAACGGGTCTCTGAGTCTGCGACGGATCTGATTATCTGATTCTATGCTTCTTGTTCTTCTTCATCATCAACTGCCACGCTATGGGTGCTGCTGCTGCTGCTGCCACAGATACACGAGAGATGCAGTCGATCCAGCGCGCGAGAACAAGTTGCTCGAAAGGTCTTGGAACGACTGGCCAGGGACGTCGCCTTCTTGCTCTTCGGGTGCTTGTGCTTGGACCTACACATCAACGAAGGCTGTTGTTGGTTTCGCTTGGTCGGCTCGTTGGAGGGTGCGGCGTTGACGCTGCTCTTGTTGGTGAACCTCGCATCGACTGGTGCTGGAAGTTCACTTGCACAAGCAACAGACACTATCTCCCAGCCTTGCACTTGGTTTGGCACTGGGATCACAAAGTCCACTGGCACTTCGAGATCCGGTTCGTCGTCTTGGTCCAGGGGCGGTGTCTCTTCGGGCTCCGAAGGGTCTTCTCCTTGCCATTTGCTTTGGCAGACTGGGAAATCAGCAGCAATCGACCAGCGCAGCAAGTGCAAATCCAGTTGCTCTACCACCAAAACACTCACTTGACCAATCAACATGCCAACCACCAGCACCAACAACGTCGACGCCATGGTGACCTCATCACCATCGTTCTCTTTGTCGGTCGCGCGCCAAAGCCAGCCTGGTCCTACTACTACTACTACTACTACAATCAGGGCAGAGATGACCAGCAGAGGCGATCGAAGATGCATCAGCAACAGGGTGGACGCCACAAACACCGTTGGCGCCAACCACAAAGCAAACCACCAGCCCATTTCGTGTCCTTGGCAAGGTGCCATGCGCAGTTTGGCCCTGTGGTGTCGCCGCGTCCACGGTGGGAGCTCACCTGGGACGAGCCATGAGTCCATGATGCCGTGTCTACAGGAAACGAGAAAACCGGTATATATGCTTTCGACGTTGCCATCCTCTTTTCTCAATTTTGGGCCAATTTCATGGCTATTTTCGTAAATACGACGTTTTTTGTGCTTGAAAACACTTGTCGCAGCCAACATTCTGCTTGTCACACCCAAAGATCCCCCAAGTTCCATACCAAGCGAAACCAAGATGCTGTCGCGAGTGCCGCGTTACGCGATCTCTGCACCATCACGTGCTGGCATTCGGCCTCCGACCGTGTTTCAGCACCAACGAACGTTCGCGTCTGCGTGTTCCGGTGCTGAAGAGCTGCGCAAACAGCTCCACAACCCCGATTTGCTGCAGTCCAACGGATTCATCAACGGGAAATGGACCAAGGCGCATTCGGCCAAAGAATTTGACGTGGTAGACCCGGCGACGGGCCAGCAAGTGGGCCGCGTCGCTGCGATGGGCAGACAAGAAACACTGGACGCCATTGCCGCAGCTAAACGCGCACAACAAGGCTGGCAAGCAGTGCCGCCAACGGTGAGTAGTTGGCAGCCATCTTTGTGATGGCTTTGTTAGTTGACATCCTATGTGGGAAGGGATCTCATGCGAAACACTGGTTCTTTTCGGGAACCCTTTTGTAGAAGCGCGCGTCGCTGCTCAAGAAATGGGACGCCGCCATCAAACAAAACCTGGACGATCTCGCGTGGATCGCGTCCGTGGAGAGTGGCAAGCCGCTCGCCGAGGCCAAAGGCGAAGTGCTCTACGCTAGCAGCTTTATCGAGTTTTTCGCCCACGAATGCTTGCGTATGACGGGTTTCATGGTGCCCAGTTCTGCGCCTGGCCAGCAATTGATGGCGCTCAAGCAACCGGTCGGCGTGTGCGGCATCATCGCGCCGTGGAATTTCCCGCTGGCCATGATCACGCGCAAACTGGGGCCCTGTCTCGCGGCCGGGTGTACCGCAGTGGTCAAACCTGCGGCCGAGACACCCTTTTCCGCGCTGGCACTTGCTCGATTGGCGCAGCAAGTCGGCATCCCGGCAGGCGTCATCAACGTTGTACCAGCGGCGGTTGTAGCTGCTGCTGAAGTCGGGGAAGCCATGACCAGCAGCAACGACGTGCGCAAGATCTCGTTCACAGGGTCCACGCGAGTCGGCAAGATTCTCATGCAGCAGTCTGCGTCCAACGTCAAACGGCTGTCACTGGAACTAGGAGGCAATGCACCATTCATTGTGTTTGAGGACGCGGATTTGGATGCTGCGCTGGAAGGTTTGATGTTCTCCAAGTTTCGCAACACTGGACAGACTTGTGTGTGCAGCAATCGTATCTTTCTGCACTCCAAGATCTACGACCAAGTGGCCAATGGCTTGGTGCAACGCGTGAAGCAACTGAAGATGGGAATGCCCCGAGATGAAGGCGTTCAAGTTGGTCCCTTGGTCAATCGGACAGGCTTTGACAAAGTATCGAAGCTGGTGGAAGACGCGATCGCGAAAGGTGCCAAAGCGCTGGTTGGTGGCCGTCCCAGCAAGCAATTTGGCGGGTTGTTCTACGAACCGACCGTGTTGGCGAATCTGAAGGACTCGATGGCGGTGTGTGGAGAGGAGATTTTCGGTCCGGTGGTGACTTTGTTCCGTTTCGAGAGCGAGGAAGAAGTGCTTGAGCGTGCGAACGGTGTGGATGCCGGTCTGGCGAGTTACTTCTACACGAAAGACTTTGGTCGAGCTTGGCGCGTGGCAAATGCATTGGAGTATGGCATGGTGGGCGTCAACAGTGGGTTCATCTCGAACGTGCAATCACCGTTTGGTGGCATCAAGCAGTCGGGTTTAGGTCGTGAGGGTTCCGTGTTGGGTCTCGAAGAGTACTTGGAGACAAAGTCCATTTGTATGGGTGGAATCTGAGGGTAAAGTGCATGAGATGCATGTGAGAGAGATCAATGTTGTATGAGAATGAAAGGTCTTGTGGCGGTGCTTGCGGACAATGATCGAGGACGCGAAGTGCAAGACACAACCACACCTTCAACAAGGCATCAAGCCAGCAACGACTACCACAGTGTCAACGCTCTTTCCGGTCGATTGAGACTGTCAACGCAACGATCTTTTCTTGTCTGAATCACTGATGGAATGAGGACGCACTGGTCTCCAAATCATTCTCCAGATCAGACGCATCTCAGATCAAACCCATCCAGCTTCTGCTCGATGGTCTCTTCTTCCTCGACTTGATCGTCACAACTCACTTTGTCCGCGTCTCGCTGCATTTCTTTCGGGGATCAAGGACCAGACCACGGGTCGACCGTTAGGATAAAGCAGTTAAGCACCACGATGAAGTAGATACTCATCACTAAGCACCAATACTAGCATGAGTTGGCGGAGAATCCATGAGAAGTCCACCTTCGTATCGCTGGTGTGATACCATCGAGAACTTGACCCAACAGTGTGGCACTGGTTCATCCATACGCCGTTCAGCCAATTTGCTCCACAACGTCGTATGTCTCAACAGGTTCATGGTTTCTTGGGGCACAATCAGGAAGATGTCGTGTGGTGGAGCCGATCACTCGCGAGGTCTTGTTGGATCCCGTGGTCATGAGCTGCTGTGAGAACTGTGGCATGTCCACCGTCCGGTGTGGTGTGTCAACATGGCGTGGTGTGTTGAAGCTGAAGGATTTGATCAATGTGTTTGAAACACTTGTTGTGGGTAAAACACACCACTGCAGTTTACCCATAGATACAGTTCCTGTGCCTACACCAGCATTGAGTCAGTACTGTATGTGATCGAAACAGTCTTTTTTGGAGTAAATAACAGGCAACTCCAATAAACAACAGCTAGCCGATAAATGTTCTAATACATCGTGGCCAAACAACATGATGAGCCAACAGAATGCCGAGCTGGCGGCCACGCTGGTGCCAAAGACGTACATTCAACAGGGCATGGACTCGTTGAGAAGCCGAGAGCAACTGGTGGCGAGACTTTTGTCCAATCGCACGCTGCCCAAACAGGGTTGGGACGACCTCAGCATTGATTTGCTGCTGAACACGCTGGCGGCCATGGACAGCAACAACTTTCGTGGCAACGCCGGGGCTGGCGAACGTGAAGCACGCGTGTTCAGCTCCATGGTTGAGTGGATGCAATTAACCAATGCAACGTCCATTCGGTTCATTCGATTGGTAGCTCACTGGGGTGGGGTGGGATGGCTATGTCTATTATCGTGAAATAGGTTGCCAAACGGCACTTTGGTCTGTGTCACGGCATCGGTCGCTCAGGAGACATTGCGGCTGTGCAACCCAAAGCGGCCGGTTCTTCCATCATGGTGCAGGTGGACCAATCTGCGTGCAATACAACTCGACGTTTGAACTGTTTAGGTGACCAATGGGTGCTTGGTGTTTGTGTGCCAGTTGACCAACATCCTTGGCAAGACGCTTCTTCAGCAAGCAGGTGCCCATACCTCCATCTCCATCCGCTTTGACCTGCCAATGGTGGATAGTAAGCTCAACGAGTGGTTCGTGTCAGGTCTGCCCGAGATCAAAAGTGCTCTTGTTCTTCCGGTCGCCACTGGAATGTCTATGACGCTGGTGTTTCTGACGCTCAAGCAACAAAAACCTGACGCGCAATACGTGATTTGGCCGCGAATCGACCAGAAATCGTGTTTCAAAGCGATTTTCGCTGCATGTTCGGCATGTTGCTTTTGTTTATGGAGTGGATCGGCCAACGATGTGGTTACCAAGCGAGCTCGTTGTGCTTGTTTGAACAGGTTTGACGCCCTTGGTTGTGCAGAATGTCCTCGAGGGTGACGAATTGAGAACAAATATGAAGGTTGCTTCGTGTCGTATATGCACCTCATTATCATCATGGGCCAATGACACTGTCGTGGTTGTTTGTGTCTTGTAGGAGATCAGACGCTTGATCGACGCAAAAGGACCTGAATCGATTCTTTGCGTCATGAGTACGACGAGTTGCTTTGCACCGCGTGGATACGATCGAGTGGATGAGATTGCCGAGATCTGCCAGGACAGCAGCATCGGTGAGCATCCCAAGCGACACACTTAATCTCTCTTTTCATGATTCTGACCCAGTCACGGCATCAAATCAAATGTATACAGCGCACGTCATCAATAACGCGTACGGAACTCAGTCCCGTCAAATCACCAAGCTGATCACCAGAGCACAACGCAAAGGACGTGTGGATGCCATCGTGCAAAGCCTTGACAAAAACTACATGGTTCCAGTGGGTGGCGCGCTAGTTGGCTCTGGGTCCGTCGAATTCATTGATCAACTCGCAAAGCTGTATCCAGGTGGCTTCGTTTCTCACTCCCGGTAATGATGCGTGGGAGGACTGATCAATCCTGCTTTGTATCTGTTGTTCGCAGGAAGAGCAAGCAATACCCCCATTGTAGACTTCTTCATCACAGCACTACAGATGGTGAGGCTCCTGTGTCTAATGGTTTTGCAACTTGATTGTAACAGAGCTATATGACAGGGAAGCGACGGATATACCGCTTTGCTTCGAGGACGCAACGAGCTTGTCGAGTACTTCAAGTCCCAATTAACTCAGTTGGCCTCGGATTTGGGCGAACGCGTGCTACAAGTAGACCACAATGAGATCTCATTTGGTATGACTCTGGATGCACTTGCGTTATCGCAGCAAGGCGAAAAAGGTGATGGTGACAGCCGGCAAGCCCTGACATTCTTGGGCGCAATGCTATTCTCTCGAGGCGTGTCCGGTGCGCGCGTGATCTCCACCACAAGTCATAAGATCATTGCCAACCATGAATTTATCGGTTTTGGCGCCAGTTACGACACGTATCCCAGCGCCTATATGACGCTTGCGTGTGCGATCGGTGTAGATCGTGCAGAAATCGACGATCTGTTCAAGAAACTGCGCAAGACTTTTCAGGAATGGACAAAACGCAAGCAAAAGCATAAGCAAACAAAAGAAGTCGGTCCACCACAGTCCAACGCAAGAGGAGAATCGAGCAAGCTCTTGATGATGGCCACGCCCACGTGAGAGGGTTTTGACCGAGATGACGCACAAAAGCTTGGAAAACATCATCGCTGTTGCTGTAGCACCACACTGACCAAGTTGCCTTTTTTGCTCCTCCAAAGTACGACCGATCCCGTTAAGTGGTTATTTAACGTTTGCCGTGTCCTCTAAAGTACGATCCCACCCTGGAACTGTTGATAGAGGAGGAAGATCTGACAGCAGCACGGCCAAGATGACGACAACCGGTACCAGCCGCATCTCGAGTGGGCTGCCGCGCAGTGACGCGACGGACGTAGTGGACGCGTCCAAATCCCCCAACGACAAGAAGAAGTATCGATTTTTGCAGCTGCCCAACAAGCTCCAAGTGCTGCTCATCTCCACGGCCGACGTGCTCCAACACGACCACGGCGATCAGCTCCATCACCACCACCCGCAGCATCGTCGACCGAGTTATTCATCGTCTGAAGAAGACGACGACGACGAAGGCGAAGAAGAAGACGGCTCGGAAGAGTCCTTTTCTGGCTCGGAGGATGATGACGACGACCTGGACCACGACCACGACGACGAAGACGACGAAGGTGACGAAGAAGACGACGACGAGACCACCCGTAGTGACACGGGCTTTCTGGACGAAGACGACGGCGAAGCCAAAGGCATCCCGAGCCGTCGCTCTGGTGCGTGTTTGTCCGTGGGCGTCGGATCACTGGCGGAACCAGAAGAACTGCAGGGCTTGGCGCATTACCTCGAGCATATGTTGTTTATGGGTGAGTGGAATTTGCAAATCCAAACAGGTTTTTTTGCTCTGTGTATGGATGGGCAAATGGATGACAGAATTTGGACGTTTTATTTTTGTATGCTGGAAAACCAAAGGAAGTGAAAAGTACCCGGATGAGAATGAATTCGAGTCGTACCTGAGTGCCCATGGTGGCTTTAGCAACGGTGCCACGGACAACGAGATGACTTGCTACCTGTTTGAAGTCGGCCCGGCGTACCTGGAGCACGCGCTGGACATGTTTGCGCAGTTTTTCATTTCGCCGTTGTTCAAGAAAGACACCATGGAGCGAGAGCTGTCGGCCATTGAGTCCGAGTTTAGCCAAGCGTCCCAGAACGACCGCATTCGCCTGCAGCAAGTGCTCTGTTCCACTTCCAAGAAAGGCCATCCGTATCGCCAGTTTGGTTGGGGGAACAAAAAGAGTCTTCATGATTTGCCTGCACAACAAAGCATTGATGTGCACCAGCGCATTCAAGACTTTTACCACAAGCATTACTCAGCCAACATCATGCGGCTGGTCGTGCGTGGCGAAGAACCGCTAGAGATCCTCGAGCAATGGGTCACCAAGTCGTTTGGCCCGATTGTCAACAAAGAAGTGCAGTCACCGCGCTTTGAGAGCTTTGGAAGACCGTATGGTGTTGGTGCCGACCCCAAGCCGCTGCTGCATCGAGTCGTTCCGGTGCACGACACCAACACGCTCTTTCTCAGTTGGATGCTGCCTCCTCTTTTGGGCATGCACTACACCAAGCCAGCAGACTATGTGTCGACTCTGTTGGGAGATGAAGGACAAGGTTCGGTGTTGTCCTATGTAAGTTGTTTCTGGTCTCTTTAATTGCTAGTGCTCCTCGTGGACGAGAAGTCACTCATTCTCTTTCCGGGGATCATCCAATGTTTAGCTCAAGAACTGTGGATGGATTGGATCGCTGACTGCCGGAGTGATTGAAGACGATGGCTATGACTATGGCAGCTTTGGAGCCAAATTCGATGTCGTCATGAAGTTGACACCGGAAGGAATGACCAAATGGCAAGAGATCATTGCGGTGGTCTTCGAGTACATCGCGATAATCCGTGAAAGCGGACTACCCGAATGGGTCTTTGAAGAAATGAAAGCGTTGTCCGAGATCTCGTTTCGCTTTCAAGAAGAGAACAGTGCCATTGAGAACTGCGAAGAACTCGGTTCCGTCATGCAGGTGTGAACACAGGATTATCCGCAGGCATTGGTCATGTATGGCCTATGATTCTGATAGTGGTGGATTGGCTTGTGCCGCAGGGGTTGTATGGTGTGGAGCCAAAAGACATTCTTCGATACGACCTGGTTCAAGGAAGCTTCAACAAGGAGCAAGTGCGAGAAGTGTTGAAATGGTTGACCCCTGACAACATTCGCGTCAGTTTGGTGTCCCGCCATCACGAAAAAGACCCATTGTTTAATGAAAAGGTATGGAGCACACGGTGATGGTGCAGTCAGTGGTGTGGTGATTTGACTGTGCAATCATGTTGATGATGAATAGGCAATCGTCGAGCAATGGTTTGGAGCCAAGTATACCACTGACGAACTCGACGACTCGGCGCTGGCGAGTTGGCGTGCAGCCACGACCAACCCGAATCTGGCCTTACCAAAGAAGAATCCATACATTCCACGTGATTTCACTCTGCTTGCACCAGAGCACGACGCAGAAACGATTTCGCCACCTCAATTGATCTCCAGCACCCCCTTCGGCAAGCTCTGGTATCGCCTGGACGACCACTTCAGTCTGCCGCGCGCGCAAGTGGCATTCTTGCTGCATTTGCCATCCATTCTGCAGAGCGCTGAAAACTTTGTATTGACGGAACTGTATGTCAAGTTGGTTCGAGACGCGCTGACGGAAGAAGCCTATCACGCTAGTCTGGCCGAATTGAACTACTCGCTGCGCGTCAAGGAATGCAACATTGAATTAGTATTTGGCGGCTACAACCACAAGCTCCAGATCTTGGTGGAACGCATTGTGGATGCAGTCTTCAAGATGCAGATCGTTCCAGCTCGATTCGCTATTCTGAAAGAGGACTTGCTTCGTGAGTATCGCAATGCATTGACTAAACCTTCCAACAAGGCCAAGTATTTGCGTCTGCAGTTGCTGGAAAAAACCGCGTTCCCGTTGCAGGATGCCATGGCAGCCTTGAACAACGCTACGTTGGAGAGTCTTCAACAGTATTTGACCTCCCGACTCTGGGCGAATCGATGTGCTCTGACGACTTTGGTGAATGGCAATCTCAGTGAGAGCGAAGGCAAAGAAATGGTGCAATGTGTCGAATCCCGACTCAGTCAATTCACTCAGCCGCTTGGCGAAAACGAGTGGTTTGTGCGCAACATCCACGCCTTGCCGAGCGACGACGTTCTACAACGTGGTCTCTTGATCCAGGAAGTGAGCGATCATAAAGAAGACAAGAACACCCATGTGGAAGTGTACTTTCAGCTTGGCGCCAACAGCTTGAAGAAACTTGCGTATGCAGAGTTGCTGCATCAGCTCATGGATGAACCTTTGTTTGATACGCTCCGCACCAAGCAAGAGCTTGGCTACGTGGTGTATTGCACACCGCGTGTGATGCATGGAATACTCGGTTATGTCGTGACCGTTCAGTCGTCAGTGTTCGCGCCGTCGTACATTTCGATGTGCATTGATGCATTCCTCAAGGATTTTCTGGTGGCGATCGAGAAGATGTCACCCGAAAGGTTCAGAGATCACGTGGAGGCGCAGATCCAGAAGAAATCGGAGCCAGAGCACACGTTGCTCGAATCCACCCAACGGTTTTGGTACGAACTCACGTCGCGACGTCACGAGTTTGAGTTGAGCAACAAATTGGTCAAGATCTTCCGCACGGCAACCAAAGAAGACATGCTGCAGTTTTACCGCACGTGGTTCTTCCCAAGAATCAACACGACAGCCAATGCAAGTGGCGCAGTTCACAAGAAACTTTACGTGTATGTGATCGGCCAGAGTTCGCCCATGAAAATGGCCAATGAAGGTTATGTCGATGGGTACCTCCAGACCATCGAGCACATCCAGAGTTTCAAAACCGAATTGGCAATTTTTCCCGAACAAACGCAATTGGCCGCTGACACGGTCCAGAGTCGGGACGTCACCCAGTTGTAAGGATGACGACCCGTTCACCCATTTTGCTGGTCCACGATAGTTGATGTCGTGATGGAGGATAGTGATGATCTTCTTTTTTTTTGCTTGTGGTGACCTCCGATGGATACACTTCCTTCCGGTTTGCGTCTTCTTCTCGTTTTGAACTGGTAGTATAAGCAATGACATGGTGAAGGAAAAAACATATCCACCAGCAGGCACATTAGAGAGAGCCATCACTCCGAGAGGAACGTAGTAGGCATCGTGCCGTCAACGTCAAGTCGTGTGCTGGGTGTGAGTGATGACAGTGTAAAAGCTCTGAATCCGCGAAAGAGAGTTGCGCGGTGGCCACGAGATTAATTGGGTTCTGGCATTGGCATCCTCCTCTCCCATCACTTCAACCGTTACACTGGAAACGCCCCACAAGTTGCCTTTTTCTGTGGACCACACCATCGCGCGAAACAGTACTGTCCCAGTGTGCAAGTTGATCCTGGAGCAGCTGGGTGCGACTGTAATCGTCGATCTTGAAAGGTTGATGATTGGGTTCGTCAGCTGGCAGCTGCCACCCAAAAGCCAGAACAAGGGCATAGAGAGCAGGTTATCTTGCGTATGTGTGGTTGATGGAGGTGGAGTTTCCTACGCTTCTGCGGATTGCTCTGGGTTGTCGGCCACCTTCTGGCTTTGCTGGGTTGGGTAGGTGTGGTGCGAAACACGACTCGACCTTCTTTTCCGCAGAAGCAAGCAAGTGGTGTCCAGCAGGGAGGTACGTGGGCTTCTAGCACAACAACTAGTTGTTCACCTCATCATTTTGCATGGCCCTTGAGGTCCTAGCACCGTTGCGAGAACCGGCTGATTCGATCAACTGACCCTTTTTAAACCAGCTCATTTGTTGCTGCTGGTCGCTTCTGCTTGTTTTCTGGTTTTGTTGTCGTTTCTTGTTTTGAATAAGAGAACGAAGCAACTGCCCGATGTTGGAGGAACCCCCACCGCCCAATGCATTTGGGCGCTTCACGGCTCCCAACCAACGCGTTCCGTCGTACAACAGCGTCGCCACCAACGCCACCACCATGGACCGTCCGACCCAAATCTCCGACATCCCTGTCATGCGATCGACCGAGCGATTGAAAGAATTGCTCAGTGACAAAAGCATTCTGCACATGGAGCTGTTGTCGCCCGTGAAATGGGTAAAAAATGCCAACCGCTCCAATTGCTTTTACTGCCATCGCAAATTCACGCCGTTTTTGCGCAAACACCACTGTCGTGGTTGTGGTGACATCACGTGCCGCAACTGCACCCGTTCTCGGCTTGTGCAGGAGCAGGGTGCCGTGAAAATCGCCAAAACCAAGCTCTGCTTTGACTGCATTGACAAGGCGCTTGTATGGAAAAACAACGTGGAACAAGACGCCAACACTGCCTCTTCCTGTTGGAATACCCAGCAGGGGCAGCATGAAAACCACCATCAGCTTTTGTTGACAACCCAGGAAGCCCTGGCAATGAATGGAAATGGAAATGTGACGTCGCCGATGACGGCCTCCCAGGAGAAGAAGCTCTTGCAGGCACTATTTCGTCGCCAACACAAGCCGTATGAGCTCATCCGACGACCCAGTGAGACGTCTGGCAACAAGTCGAGACATGCTTCTGCACAAGGAGGACAACCGACCAGTGAGACTGCCACCCAGAGTTCTTCACTTTCGACCGAATACGAGGACGATCTCGACAATCTGCAACGTGTGTTTGACCAGAGTATCATCTCGAGCACGGCCACCGCCACCACACCGAGTTGTCTGAGTTCCCACAGCTTTCTGGACAATGAGGAAGAAGACGAAGAAGATTTGTTGACGCAAAAGCGACTGGCGATTCTGACGCGATACAATGTGTTGCTCGAGACCTCTTCGCAGCATCAACTGGAATCATTGTGTCAGGTGGCCACCCAGGGCTTTGAGTGTGAGATCGCGGCCATCAGCTTTTTTGATTCCACGCGTCAAGTGTTCAGGGCCAGTCGAGGCCTCTCGCTGAGCGAGATTCCGCTGGAAATGTCCATGTGCTTCACGCTTGTCAACACCAAAAACTATGAGCCGCTGATCATCAACGATACACTTCAAAATGCCAAGTTTGCGTCGCATCCACTGGTCACGGCGCGTCACAAACACGATCCATCGTTGCCCGGAGAAGCCAGCATTCGCTTTTATGCCGTGGCGCCCGTGGTGGATGCCAGTGAAAACATCATGATCGGCTCCGTGTTTGTCATGGACTCGATTCCCCATCATCGACTTCCATCAAAGGCAATGGAAATCCTAAAATCGTTGTCCCAGTCGGTCGAAAAGCTGGTTCTTCGTGCCCAGGGCCGCGCGCGCAAGACCAGTACGTCGAGCACCTCGAGCACCTCCAGTGCGAGCCCCGTCAACACCAATGCCATCGACGAGGAGCAGGAAACTCCCGCCGCGGCTTCGATCCCAGTTGTCAAGGCTCGTTCTTCGTCGCTTGGGTATGGCACTGACCGTGGAGCAGACCGCATGCTTCCACTGCCGCCGCCACCGCGTATTTATTCCTGTTCCGTGGATATTTTGGAAGAACAAGAAGAAGAAGACGAGCAGCAGCAAGACGACGACCAAGAACAAGACGAAGCATTTCTGCGCGAACAAGAAGCCAAACGAGCCAAAGTGGAGCGCAAACTCTATCGACTCAAGAAAACGGGTCGCAAACCCGTGCATATGCGACGGTACTCGGAGAGCAACCTGTCGTATCTGGATTTGCTCTGTCAGATCTCGGACACCCAGCAACAAATCGCGGTGCAGCAACAAGTGCTAATGACGGCTTTACACGACCATTCGTCTCGTCTCGGCTCCATCGAGAATTGCATCGAACGCATGAAAGAAAAAGTGTTTAGCAGCTGTCCCAACTCGCCCGTCACCGGCATCCACCCGGTGCCCATGGCCCAGACCCACGCGAGTCGTGACACTAGTAACAATAGTAGCAATGGCAGTAGTAGTAGTAGTAGCCATGGCAGTGGCAGTGGCAGTGGCAGTGGCAGTGGCAGTGGTCGAGACAGCGAAGAGTTTGAAGAAGTGCAGATCTGATCGACAAAATTGGACGCTTTCATTCATCTCTTTGTGGAGTGTATTGTGCCGATGGTTGCGTTGCGTGGGCTTGCTGCTGTCATTGTGGCATGTGACCCTCCCAGCCTCCCCAGCCCCTCGGTGGCCCCTCGGTGGCCCCTCCATAGATCTCGTTGTAGCGCATTTATTACCAATCAGAGGTCTCGAAAGGTCCGAAACAGCCAATCAGCGACGAGCACCACTTGGGCAGTCCTCGAGTATATATCTTCCATTGTCGTTCATCCGCGCCGCACCGGACGAGCTGAGGCCCCGCTCGCCACCAAAGCCTCCCACCGTCTCCCCCCCCCCCGCCCCGCCCCGCCTCCCTTGGATCCGAGCTTGTCCAAATGGCTTGTCGGTCGTCAGTGAAAGAGCCACACGAAGAAGACAAAGAGAAAGACAACCCGTTTTCCCAGTACTATGGCATGCTGTTGCATCAGCAAAACATGCTACAGGATCAGATCCGCACGTCCACTTATGAACGGGCCATGCTCGAAAACACACGGGATTTTCAAGGCAAAGTGGTCTTGGATGTAGGCACCGGCACGGGCATTTTGGCATATTTTGCGGTCAAGGCCGGCGCCAAAAAAGTGTACGCCGTGGAACTCAGTGACATGGCCCATTGCGCACGTGAAATCATGCGTGCCAATGGACTCAGTGACCGCGTGCAAGTGCTCAAAGGCAAAATGGAAGAGATTGACTTGCCTGAACAAGTCGACATTGTGATCTCCGAACCCATGGGTTTTTTTCTCGTGCATGAACGCATGCTCGAAACCTTTGTGCTGGCCGGCCAGAAATGGGGCAAACCCAGTTGCAACAATGGCCTGTTGCTCAATGGCTCGACGCCAAACACATCGGCGCCACCACCAGCGATTCCACCTCCGCCGGCGATGAGCACCGGTGACCACCAAGTGCCGCTCATGTTTCCGTCGGTGGGGACCATGTTCTTGGCGCCCTTTTCCGACGAGACGTTGTACCGCGAACAGTTGCAAAAAGTGGCCTTTTGGCAACAGAAGAGCTTTTATGGACTGGATCTCACGTGTTTGACCTCAAAAGCCATGGAGAACCATTTTTCCCAGCCCGTGGTGGGCTATTTTTCCAGCAATTTGCTGCTGACGTCTTCGCGGGCGACCCATCAAGTCAACTTTGCAACCGTGCAACAACGTGAACTACAGGAATTTGATTTTCCCTTTGCGTTTGTGATCGAGAAAACCGCCATTTGCCATGGTTTTGGTTGTTGGTTCAGCGTCGACTTTATCGGATCCACCAGTCGTGTGGTGTTGAATACTTCCCCGGACGAACCGGGCACCCACTGGTATCAGTGCCGACTGCTGTTGTCCACGCCGATCGCGGTCAATATGAGCCAGAGCATCACGGGTAATCTCCACTTTGTTGCCAACGACAAGTACAGTTACGACATTGACGTGGATGGTGAGTGTGTATACGTGGCATCATGCAAGTAGTACCATTCTCCCCACACCTTCTTGAGCTGATCCTCGTTCTGTGAATGGTTTTGCAGTGTATTTGGATGGCACGTCCATTGAGTCGCACAATCGCATTCATCTTCAAGACCAAATGTATCATTATCTACAGGGATGACCAGAGCCGCCGCCGCCGCCGATGCCATAGTAGAAAAAGAGTCGACCCAGTGCGACAACAACCGTAGACCGACAAAACCAGGAGTGGGACGACGACGAAAAACAAACCACACGACCAAGACAACGGCTCACTTCCACAACAACACCATCACACACAAAAAAAAACAACATCTCGCCTCCTTTTGTCGTTTGCTCCACTTTGAAACACGCAGTCTTCTTCCATTTAATCCCCAGCGAGAGTTCCGCGACTAGTGAATGAAGAACGATTTCCATCAATAAATACCACATCGCGAGAAAACAGCCGCTGCAGTAGCACAATTGGGACCCAAGAAAGCACATCGCCACCACGCTTGCGCGACAGACTACACACATTGCCAACCACTTCTTACTCTTTGCCATCTCTGAAACTCCCTGCAAGCTTGTGGCCGTTATGATCTTCTTGCTCTTTCGGGTGGGTTAGCTGTTCATGATATGTTCAACGGCTTTCTTCAGGCATGGGTCAACAATGTGGCCTGCGTCGCCTGCATCCACAGATTGGGTCGACTTGGATTGGTCCGTGTCCGATGGCAATTTGACCTGCTTGTCGACTGGAATTCCGTGGACTTCATAGAGTTGTTGGTCAACGCTGTAAACACGTTGAAAAGGAATCTCCATTTTCCAACCGTTGGGCAACCGTACAACCCTCGTCGACGAAAGATTGCCACACGTTCGCGTGCCAACACGGTAGGTATAGGGACGATGGGTCAGGGCTAAGCTCAACAGTTCCGCCGTTCTGCCAAGCAATTCAACAGATGAGTCCTTCGTTTTCAACCCTCACACAAAACCATGGATAAACGAGCAACACCTCTACTCACCCTCGAGTGAACTCGCTCTGAAGAATCACCAGTGGGCCAAGAAAATGCGATGCTTTGGAGTTGTAGGGAATCTTGACGGTTCTTCGTCGTGAAAAAGCTGACGGAGAAGGTGGCGGGGGTTGATCGGGTGAGGACGAGGAGGGTGAGGACGAGGAGGGGGACGGCGAGGAAGAGCTAGATGACCATTTGGATCCTGGGACTCGTTCCTCCACCAGAAAAGCCGTCTTGCCCTTGGATTCCACAAAAAACGATGCAACATCCAGAGCCGACTGCATTGAACCTCCGCCTCGATTCCAACGGAGATCGAGAATCATGCCGTCCACGTCTTGCATGCTCTGCAGAATCGCCTCCAGAGCCCACTTGAGAGATTCCAAGTCGTAGATTTCCGGAACAACCACTGTCCGATGAGGCGCCACATTAGCGGCGCTACTCTTGGAGGGAGTTGCATCATCATCCATGTCGAAGCCATTGGCTTGGCGATCCGTAGGCTGTGAGGACCAGAGTGACGGCACGACCGCATCAAGACGAGGCAACGGTAAATCGACAAATCCTTCCATCGCAGACAGAGACAAGTAGCCAATGCGCCACCCAGGACTTGTCTCAGCATTCAACACCCCAAACACTAAATGGTTTGAGACTCGTTTGCCCTGATCCGCCAAATGATGGGCTTCCACGATTTGTAGTAGCTTTTGTTCGGTCATCAACCGGTTGGGTTCATGGTACACTCTGCCGCAGGCCACATTGCTGAACCATAGCGGTTCTGCTTCTTGTTTGACAATCACATTTCGGTCGTGGTCATAGCCATAGCCATAATTGGCGTCGCCTTTATTGGCGCTTCGTTTGGGCAAAAACGCGGAGGCGGCTGAAGATGAAGAGGAGGAAGAAGAAGAAGAAGACGATGCCGATGAGCGAACCACACACAGTGACGCATCGCCACAAAAGCTGATGCTCTGCTGGCAGGCAAGCCACAAATCTTCTTCACTGGTGAATTCATTGATGGTCTGGCCATACAGTTGCTGTACAAACGGCCATTGCACTTGGCGCACATCAAACAACGCATAGTGCTGGTCGATTTCCTGGTAAAAGCACTGGAAATTGAGTCTTGCGTTGGTGGTTTTCCATAATCGTACCAGCAGATTCTGCACCAGTTGCACACAAAAGCGGATCAACATGGAGTAACACGCCATAAACAGCACCAAGGCGCCGCCCCAGAGTGGCACGCGTTTGCGTAAAAAGCCGACCGGAAGGATCGCAATCTGTTCGTAGAGCCGCAACGGCCACAAAACCACGTATTCTAGCAGCAAATTGACGTGGAACAGCGTCGGCAACGCATGTTGGCTGGAGAGCAGCGTGAGGCGCCCAAGATACCAGGGAAACGCCAGCAACCACGAGAGCAATTTCATGGGATGGGTGGCAACGGATCGATCGAAAGCTAAAGAAACCGAGAGACAAAGCCAACAAGACCGATCCCGTCAAAAGCGTCAAGAAAGCCCTCCCCAAGTACGAAGAACAAGCCGACAAGGACGGAACGTGGGCCAAATGCTCCAGATGACGCAGGGTATGTAGCTTTGGACTGAACGGAATGGTACAAGGTACCACTTGAAGAAAAAAAAGGAAAGCGAAGCACAAATTGATGTAGAGTACACCCGATTGATGTGGCAAATGCGCTGTGGTAAGTCCGATTTGGTCGAGGCGAACAAAGAATGACAGGATGAAGAGCTCTTCAGCCATCAGCTCTGTTTCAATCATGACAGGAATGGCTTTCGCCAGCAGTTTGTGTTGGCAGGAAATGGACTTGATGATGTTGGAGCGCATTGCAGTTGGACACGAGCCATTGCAGTGCTACTTCCATGAGTTGACCAGCAACATGTTGTTTACATGCGATGCAGACTGTGTTACTGGCGCCTTTTGCGCTTTAATGAAACCCGACTGCCACCAACCAAAGGCACTAAACAGTAGCACAAGAAGCAAAATCCCACAACGTTTTTGGCATGGAAAAAAGAAAAAAGACCTTCCAATGGCGGCAGAGTCTTTTTGTCTTCTCTTCATATTTTGTTTTCGTTTCTCAAGTTCTTTTGTCCTCCTAGTGCTCAAAATGCCTTTCTTTCTCCACGAACAAGCGGGGATCCAAAAAGAACACAATGCGCGTTTGCGGTTTTCTCAAGTCTTCTCTCCGTCCCGCCCATTCCATTTTTTTTCTTTTTCACTCGCTCCATTTTTCACCATGAAGAATACTAAACAACGCTCTGCTCGCAATCTCTTTCGTGGTTTCCGATGGATTGGGGAAAAAGGCTGGCAATGGTCGGGTTGGTGTCTACTTTAACAAAAAAAAGCGAACCAAGCATGCACTTGATCGACCTTTTCTTCTTTTTTCCCTGCTGCGGCTGAATTTAATCAGTCTTCTTTCGGTATTGGCAACCATCGGTCAAACGAGCCTTGCCACCAGTAGGTTGGCAGAGCATCACCGAGCAACTTCCACACAGCACAACAGTTTGGGCATGGCTGAAGACAGTCGTACTGTTTGGTTCATCAAGTTTATGTTTGCATCCATCGATCATTGCATTTCCAGTCATTTGATATGAGCATAAGCCAACGAAAAAAAAACGAACCGTCACAAAATGCACATCAATCAGTTCACCCAATCCCACGTCATGATTCCAACCAAGCCAAACGTAGAGTATCATCAACTTACATGTTAAAGCAGCCTGGGCACTTCACGTCCATGAAGTACGAGTTTGGCGATTGTACCAAACGCTTGAGCTTGTGCTTGGAAGCTTCTTCGGAGGCAGAAGGGTGGAGAAGATCACGAGGCTATCGTTGAGTCGGTCGGTTTCAATCGTGCCCCCATGCCACACACACACAAAGAGAGAGACAGCCACAGAGCATGTCAGTCCATTATTGCCGTTTCCTGGTGGAATATTCCCTGTCGTATTGGCATCGCAAAAAGCCCCCGCGGAAAAAACGCCGTCCAACAACGCACCATGTTGAGATTTTTTTTTTTCCAAACCGCGCAGTAAGAAAAACAAACAACAAGAACAAGTCCCTCGAGTTTCCTGCCAGCCACCACGGTCCCAGTGCGTCCCCAACCACCAATGAATGGCTGGGAAAACAGAGAGGGAAACCGGTATGCTACCGGTCCGGACCGCATGCACTCCCTTCCCTGTGTTCCAACTAATGATGGTCCCCATCAACAAGGCAATACGGACGAAACGTTCGTCACCACAGGGACTAATCCCCGCGATAGTTGCCCAGTGACCATCATTCTGGCTTTTCGCCCCAAATACAGAGAAAGCAGCAAACCATGCGGCTTCGACTTGTGGCGGCATGGAACGACGAGGAAGAAGAGCCGCCGATGCAACACGAGCGGATGCCGTGCAATGGATACTTTCGTGCACGAGCACCAAGCTTTGGATACGACTCTTCTACTGACTCCGAGCCCGCAGATGACCAGGAAGAAGAACCCGACCACCAAGTGCTGCATCGTTTACCACCGCATTCTCCAAGTGAGTTTTGCACACCAACTAACCACAAAGCGAACCAACGACTTGCGATGCCACAAAGTTGGTGGTTGGGTTTCTTTTCTTGTTCATTGTGTCGTGATGATTTCTCATGTGTTGTTTCGTATTGTGCTTTACCCACAGTCAGTCCACGGGGACATAAGGCATCAAGCCCGGCGCCATGGAATCTGATTCGACAAATGGACCAGAAATGTGAACAAAATGCATTGTTTGCCGTGTCGAGCCATCCAGCGTATCAAAACATGTGTCAGACCGTTCAAAAGAGTCGAATGGAAGCCGAAACCAATCTGTTCCACCAGGAAACACAACACTTGAACCAAGAAAAACAGGATTTGCAGGGTATCATCACACGCGTGAGTTGCTGAGTCTCAGAACCGTGAAATGGGAAGGATGCAATCTGATGAGGAGGGAACACATTTACCGTCTAGAATATGGCTATGGAACGCAATGCTACGGAACAACTGCGACGCGTAAGTGTCCTCTCTGCAAGTCTACGAGCACATAGGCACTTCTTATCGCTCTCTCTCATTCCTGAATCAGCTTCGTCTCCAAGAGCAATCGGGCTTCCAGGCGATTGAAAAAGAACTCGAGCGGTTCAAAGCCATCAGAGCTGCCCAACTCCGAGCGGAACAAGAAGCACAAGAACGGGAAGAAGCCCGCCACATAGTACGTTTGCGAGACATTTGGGTCGTTCTGTCACTAGTCTGACATGGGAACTCCACCTGCAATCGTTGCTCATCGTGTGATTCGTTGCGCAGCAAATGCTGGCAGAGGAAAAGCGCCAAGCTCAAGAAGAAGAACGACAAAAACAGGAATTGACAGCGAAACGAGAAAAAGAACAGAAAGACCAGGAAGAACAAGCCAAACAAGAACAAATCGCTCGTGAAAAGCAAAAACTGCGCGAGAAAATCAAAAAGCAGCAAGAAGAGGAACGTGCAACGCGCCAAAAACAAGCGAAGGAATTCGTTGAAATCGCGCATCAACGCGTTGCCAAGCTCAAAAAGATCCACGCGAAGAGTGAAGTGATTCTAGCCTCCACCGACCCCAATATCAAGAAGATTCGTGTTGATGTAAAGCTTCAGGCAGGTGCATGCAATCAGATTTCAGCAGCTCCTTCTGCTATTCGTATGGTTGTCGACAAGATCCGCACGCTGCTGCAGGTACGACTCCACAGTGGTTTACTGGCCGATTACACATGTTGTTTGTATACTCATGTTTTTGCGGATGTGTAGCAAGCAAAAGCTGCTGGAGAAGTTTACTTCAACTATGCGATGGATCTCGTGGCCACAAATCTGACCAAACAAGCACGTGTCGTGCTGGATTACAAGTGAGTCGGTTAGTTGATGGTGTTGAACTGCTGGTTCGACAACCACTTATCCTCCTGGTGCCCACAGAGCGTGCTTTCCCGTGGCATACGTCATCATGATGTCTTGTGTCCAGACTCCCGAATTGACAGATATCATTTTGGCCAATTTCAACCAGGTATTGCCCTTTTCACCGACTAACTCATCTGTAAGACTGATTCGAGACTGTGGTTGGCATTGGAAAGATGTGTGTATACTCAATTCCGGAGACTCCTGTGAAGAAGAGCAGCCAGAGTGTGGCGGAGTACAAGCGCGCGATGGGTTTTGAAGATGCCATTGGCGACACCTCGGATCCAGATAAACTGGAGCATGTGACAGTCTACACCAAGCGCATGACCATGATGGTGGCTGTTCTTGCAGCTGTGATGCAGACGAGTCCATGGGATGGAAGTCCACAACCCAAGGGTCTATCCATTGGCGACTGTTGGACATGGCTTGCGCGTATCGTGAATGAACCGCCTCATCTGATGACTGGGAGTCTCATTCTGACCATCATTGAAGTCGCCGGATTCGAATTGTTGCGCACGTACAAGAAACAATTCCACAAGTTGCTGATTCTCATCGCCAAAGAAGTCGGACCACATCTCAGCAAAAACGCCAAAACTGGGGCTGCCAACGCAGCTGGTCAACTGGAAACGCTCATCATGCAATACCAGGCCAATGGTTGTCTGCTCAGTGAGCCTTCAGGTCGCAAACTGGAAGAAACAAAAATCAGCGCTGCTGACGAAGAGAGACTGGAGAACGGTGGCTACAACGGTGGTGGTGGCAGCGGAAACTACGGCGGCTACGGCGGCGGTCGTGGTGGTCGCGGAGGTGGTCGCGGAAGAGGTCGTGGACGAGGCCGGTATTGATTAGAGCGAATAACCTCACTGGCGACATGAGAGACATTTCAACAAGCTGAAATAGACAGAAGCGGAGTTGAGTTGAAATATGATACTGCCGTAGTGTAGTGTACTAGGAGGAATCTGGGAAGAAATCCGAGATGCCTTCATTGTCTTCTAAATTAAAACTGAAATCAGGATCCGCCTGCAGGCAAATCGTGACAAAAGCAGTAGAGAGTGAGTCGTCTGTCGTCTCCACTTGTGCACATGCAAACAGCAGCGCCAAACCTTGAGTGGTGCCAGTTGGAATAGAGCTTGATCGGAGTCATAAGAACGCTGCTCATTTTATGGTCAGTAAGCATCACCGCACCGCAAACTCAATGCATAATACTCACCTCTTCAAATGGTGACGGTGGCCGGTCAAAAGCTGTAGGGTTTTCATGATCTTCCAATGGAAACTGGCGCACTAAATACACGTCCACAGGCCCATCTTGTGTTCACAGAGCAGTGCGCCAGATGAGTTTTCATGTTTGGAGCCAAAGCAGTCATGCCAGTACCGTTGGATTTGAGAAAAATCTGGAACCTTCGCTTGCCGGTCGGCATGCCTTCGTCGGGATCGGGTACTTCCAGCGTCGTCCCCGGCGGTGCCTTGATGGCCATGACACTCTGATTCTGGAAACTCTCGAGACTACGCATGTCTTCGTGGGTCACATACGACAGATTCTCAAAGTGGCCGCCTTCAAAGGCTTCTTCTTCGTACAGCCGGCGAATGTTTTGACTGACTTGCTGAATCATTTCATCGTACTGTTGTTCCTCTTGCGTCAACTCCGAGATACTGGCCAGCAAGGAGTCCATGCCATCTTCTGGACCGCCATAACTACTCCGGCTACTTGCTCCTCTGCTCAACAATCACCACCATTAACCAGGGAAACCAGTCAGTTGCTTTCCAAGACGATGATGACTCAAGCGTCGACAACGCACTTCCAATGGATATTGTTCTTGGAAGTCTTTTGAATCAGCCCAATGCCTTCTAACACATTTGTAATGTCATAGATCCGTCGTTTCTTTTCATTTGCATCCAACAGCCAACAAAAGGCCCACACCAGGATAAGTGTTGGCAACCCCATCTACAAGCATATTCATCAAAAAGCACCTGTACGCCCAACGCCATGGCAGCAGAATTCAAGTCCAGATCGCCTGTCGGGGACGATTGGATCAGATCCACAAACTTCTTGGTCAACAAGCCAAGCGAACTATCGTATCGACTGACAGGCGATGGCTTGGTACAGGAAGCCGAGCCTTTTTGGGAATTCACGCAACACCAATCAGCACATGATTGGAGTGAGGACACCGCAGTGAACACTCTAAAAACACAACCTTTTGGAGCAGGTGACTGCATTCGGCTAGCCACAGGAGTCGATGCGCCGCTTGATGCAGTTGCTGGCGCAGATGGAGCTGCTGCTGCTGCTGCTGCTGCTGCTCGCATCATCATCATGATCATCATCAATGAATGGGTGGGATCCTCTCCGTCAGCACTTGTCGGAACAAGAACCACAAAGCCAGAACAAGAAAGCTCACTTGTTGCTCGTCTCTTGTGGGGTTCTTTGTCCTCGTGGGCCAGTTGACGGCGATTCCCCATGGCTGCTTCTTGCTGTTGCTTCTGGCTTTCCTTTGGCGTTGGGGCTTGATTTGACCTCAAAGAGTTACCGTTTGGTGTGGGCTCAGATTTTCTCTTGGGGATTGTATGGACAGCAATTCTCACTTGAACTTTGTATGCGCCACTGCATTGGTGTTTCTTTTCCGCCAAACAGCACAGTGCAAGCAAGCAATCCTATCTGCGGGTAGGGGTGGCGGCAACTTTGGTGCCACACAACAAAGCGTATCCAGAGCGCGGTACCAAGGATGAACCGGTTGCGGAAAGGATAACGCCTTTTCAAGATCCCATTGCCTGGATCGAGTTGGGAGTTCATGTAGGAACCCGTGAGTCGTCGAGTCAATGCTCAGCTTTGGTGCACGTTCTGTTGTGGCTGGTGGAAAGGAAGTGTGTCCGCGTGTTTGCTTGAAGAAATGCAATGCGGGAGGATCTGATCACGATGTCACGTTGGTACCCTGTTGGCAAATCGTACCTGCATATGCTATAAACTGAGAATCCGAATCCAAGTCTTTTTTGGCTGCAACCGCATACGCGACTCCCACTCAAGAAACGCTTGAGGTGCATACAATCAATAGGTTGCAACACTCTCCAATAAAAACGAGATCTCACCCGCGCAGTGGGAGGCTTGCAAACCAAAACAACTGCATCAGCTCCATACGATTCGGTGGCTCCCTGTCCGATGTGTATGCCACACCACGATGTCAGTCATCAGTCACCCCCAACAAGATCATCGGTCACCGGTCACCTCATCCAAGGTCCAACTTCAACCACGTCACTCCTCATTCACTTCTGCATCTCGTCGGGAGGTCTCTCTAAAGTACGATTCCATTTTTCCTTCCTGTCTCCACTTGAAGCAACAGTTGGCTCACCTCCCAAGCTTTCTGCTTGCTCAAGCCTTTCCCTTTCCTTTCACTCGTTCACTCGCTCAAGTCAGTTCCATTCGATTCGAGCCAATTGCACCACCATGTTGCGTTCTTCTCTCTCTCGTCGCGTGCTGTTCAGCGGCGTCCAAGCAAGAAGCTTTTCTTCTGCAGTGGTCAGTGGTCGCTCTCACTCTCTCTTTAGGCACCCATGACTCTCTGTGTCTGATCTCTCGCACTTGCCAATAGACCAACGTGCCGCTCTTCATCAATGGCGAGTTTGTCGAGTCCAAGAGCAGTAAGCTCATCGTTGTCAAGAACCCCGTGAGTTCAGAGTTCGCTTGGCTGATGCTGAGGTCTTGCTGATCTTGACACCCACAACTTGTTTGTTGTGTGCTTGTGAAATGCGCTCTGGTTGGAGTTAGGCCACCAATGAGCCGGTGAGCATTGTGCCGGAAGCGACCCAGGAAGAGATGCAACTGGCCACTTCGGCGGCCGCCAAGGCCTTTTCCACATGGAAAGAGGTCGGTGTGCAACACCGCCAGCGCGTGATGATGAAACTGGTGCAACTCATCAAGGAAAACACGGAAGAAATCGCCAAATCCATCACGCTGGAACAGGGCAAGACCCTTGCGGATGCGCGTGGTGATGTGTTTCGTGGACTTGAAGTGGTCGAGCACACTTGTGGCGCTGCCTCGCTCATGATGGGCGAGACTCTGGGCAACTTGGCGTCGTCGTTGGATACATATTCCTACAAGCAACCACTTGGTGTGTGCGCGGGCATTTGCCCTTTCAACTTCCCCGCCATGATTCCTCTTTGGATGTTCCCAATGGGGATTGTGTCCGGTAACACCTACGTGTTGAAGCCATCCGAAAAGGATCCTGGTGCTGCTATGGTGAGCCAGACTGCCAAATCAAGCTGCTTAACACTTTGATTCTTTGCGAGATTTCAGGACTAAACCGAGTGTATGTGGCTGTCGTTAGATCCTCGCTCGTCTTGCCAAGGAAGCTGGTGTTCCCGATGGTGTGCTCAATGTTATCCATGGCAGCCGCGTAAGTGAATGGATCATCACGCAAACCATTTTGTGGACAGGTTGGATTAACAAGTACCTGAACTGAAGGATGCCGTCAACTTCATCTGTGATGCTCCTGAGATCAAGGCCATCTCGTTTGTGGGTGGCAACCAGGTACGATCCACATTGAATCCTTGAGTATCAATACTAGAGCATGAACAGTGACGGATGATGGCTAGGCTGGTGAATACATTTATGCTCGAGGCACGGGCAACGGCAAACGGGTGCAAGCCAACCTTGGTGCCAAGAATCACGCCGTGGTGCTGCCTGACTGCGACAAGGAACATGCGATTAGCGCTTTGACTGGTGCCGCCTTCGGTGCTGCTGGCCAACGCTGCATGGCTCTCTCTGTTGTGATCTTTGTGGGCAAGACCAAAGAATGGTGGGGCATGGAATAGTAGTTGATTGATGTTTCCATGGTCGTTTACGGTATTGACACACACTATTCTAGGGTGCACGATGTTGTTCAGGCGGCCAAGAAACTGAAAGTCAACGGTGGCATGGAACCTGGCACTGATGTTGGCCCCTTGATCACTCCTGAAGCCAAGCAACGTGTCGAATCGTTGATTGAAGAAGGCATTCAACAAGGAGCTGAATGCCTTTTGGATGGCCGCAATGTCAAGGTGCCCAAGTACCCCAAGGGCAATTTTGTCGGTCCAACGATCTTGAACAATGTGGGCGTTGACAACGTTGCGTACCGAGAAGAGCTCTTTGGTCCCGTGCTTGTCTGCACCAGCGTGGACACTTTGGAGGAAGCCATCGAATTGATCAACCGTAACCCGTATGGCAACGGCACGTCTATTTTCACTTCTTCTGGCGCCGCTGCACGCAAGTTCCAACACGAGATTGATGTTGGCCAGGTACATTTGCGGTTTCAGTGGAGAATGATGGGGTGGTGGACGTGTGTCATTCTCTTACGTGTGGTTATTATCCTTGTAGGTGGGCATCAACGTGCCAATTCCAGTCCCATTGCCCATGTTCTCCTTCACTGGTTCGCGTTCTTCGATTCGTGGTGATCTAAACTTCTATGGCAAGGCGGGTATCAACTTTTACACACAGGTACGCCTAATCAATCTTTTCTCCAGAACATATAGGGATACAGCTGATTGAGCTGTCTTTTGTGTGGTCAAACAGATCAAAACCATCACCGCGCAATGGGAGTACAATGAAAAGACCAAATATGGCACGGTGATGCCCACACTCAAGAACTGAGTTTGTTTCATTGAGGGAGAAAACTCTTTCGGTTTTGTTGTTTTGGATAATGAGTAAAGATTCACCCAAGCAAACGTACCGCCTCTCAATCCCTTTGCCGGTTCAAGCACCCTCGTCGCATCCGCACGTTGGACTACGTCGTTTGATGCCCAAAGATGCTGACGTCACATGATCCCTACCAGAACCCTACGACTAGTCTGGTCCAATGAGAGCCATTGCTCTAATGAACTGTACGAGGTTCCCACCGTAATCAAACTGTTTGCCGCCTTGTTGACTTGGATTTGATATGGCTGGAATGAAACTGAGCTTTTGAGGCTGTTCCCTGCCAAAGGAGTGTGACATCCACATGGGAAATCATCATCATTCTTGACACTGGACCCGAGTGTTGGCCGCTCGTCGTGGCAGGCAGTTGGTGTGTCTTTTCCTTGAGGTTTTGTGGTTGGGTTGGGAGTTGGGACTTGGGCATTCACCCATGATCACTGGGTCCTACTGTACGGGATAGCGACAAGGGGATCCGCCCAACCACCTCCGAAACCCTATTAAACCTCAGTCCTTGTTCGCATCCTTTCATTTTCGCTTTTCAAACTGTAAACTGCCTCTATCCAAGAGACAAACCCATGCCCACGTCATGAGGTTTTTTGGCCGGATTCCCACCTCTCAATTTTTATTGCGAAGGGATTTGGTACAGTTTTGGTGGGTGTTTGCAACAAGTGCTTTTTTGATACCTCCATTGTACAAGATGATGCAATCATTAGTTGGTGTGTGAACACCACAGACGCCCGTCGTCATACATTGTTCAAGTGTTCAGCGGTATGTGGGCGTTTGCATCACATGTTTGCATCACATGTTGGTTTCACAGCTTTTTGTTTGAAACTATCCAAACGGTGTTGCATTTCTTTTCCAGAAGTGCAGTGTGTCTGTCCAAGTTCTTTTTTTGTGTGTGGAGGAACAAGAAGCGACAAAAGAAGAGTTGAAAGCTGCTGCCCCAACGCCGTTTGTCGCCGCCGCCCAATCCGCTTTCGCAATTTAAAAGAGCTCGCTAGTTGGCTCTTCCCACTCCAAAGCTCCCCACAATGCAGCAACCAGCACTTGCGCTTGATGCCAGTGTGCCAGCCAGCGCCAGCGCCAGCATCCTTTCGGAGCTGGACATTCAAGCCAGCCTGTGTCTCTTACAGATGCAGCAGCGCACAGGCGACTTGGAGGAAAGCCACGGCGGTGACAAGGGCAAAAAGTCCAAGAAGACCAGACCGAACAAAGGATCCCGCAAGCCAAGTGGCCAGCAACACGGTGTTTTGCAACGTGCCCTTTGGAAAGCTGACCAAGCGGACAACGACGACGACCTCGACAACGACCAAGAGGTTCTGGAGGAAGGAGACGACGCGTCGTCTCGTGAGTTTTTGAGAAGAAACACTCAGCTATCGACCATGTCGCGTGAGCTGTCTCTGGAGGAATTGCGCTCGCACTTTGGTAAACCAATCGTCGAAGTGGCACGCGAGTTTGGTATTTGCACCACGTTTTTGAAGAAGATCTGTCGTCGTTGTGGCATCAAGCGTTGGCCACATCGCCAGATCCGGTCGTTGACCAGAACCATCCAGATGCTTCGTCAAGCCGAAGCCAACACCAATTCGCCACAGGAAAAACAGAAATTTGCGCATCAAATTGAACAGTTGGAGGCCAAAAAGCAGGCAGTGATTGAGAACCCGGATGCCAACAGCAAGCTGGATCGAGTCAAAAAGAGTCTGGTCAGCGTGCAAAAGAACCACAACAAGCAGCGACTTGGGGAAGCTCAAAGTACACAGCAATTTGTTGAAAATGCCCCCACCAAAGCTATCATGTCGCGTGGTGCTTCCACACCGTTGAATGCGCTTGGTGTTCCGGCCATTATGACTACTGAAACAGCAACCGAGACGAATGAGAATGATTCTAAGATGGATGTGGACATGGAGATTTCCTCGCCAAACTCGGTCTCAGCAGTTTGCATTCCTTCGTCCCCGCATCCGGATGCCTTTGTAACTGCTGCAAGTGATGAGAATTGTAGCAAACTACTCTTGGATATGCGCATTTCTCCAAGTCATCGCAAGAGCCTTCAAGAAGTGAAGGTTCTGTAGAAGCAAGAAAGAACAGGAAAGGTGTCGTTTCTCGAGTTTGTGGCGTTTGTGGTTTTGATGTATGTGCAAGAACAAAACGATCAAAAAAAGGAAGAGAACAAAGAGAAAAACGGGGGCAGGTACAGGGGTTGGCGCTGCTGCACGCAAGTTTTGATATCCGAAAAATCAACTTTTTATTAGAATGTGCGTCTGTGCATTGGCGTTGATCGGCTTTGACAGCAGCCGCTCGTTTTGGCGAATACGGTTTCATCGAATCAACTGGCGAACTGGACCAGTTTCGCTCGACTTGGTTGATGCTTTCTGGACTCCAAGAGGAAGATCGAACTGACTCGATGGTGTTGCAAGTTGCAATACACCATCGTTGCAATCCGCAACGAGGAAGTTTGAGGCTGCGCTGTTGTCAACTCGAGTCTCATCAACTGCTCCTTAATGAGGCTCGAGATACATATGAAACCCTGCAAACGCTTCAACACCTCTTTAATGTTTTGGCATTGAAAACGGATATCAAAGCATCGCTTGCAACAGCGACCCAACTCACCCACCATGGTAGACTTGAACTATGAATTCAACGTGGAACTGGTCTATGTGTCAGTCCACTCATGCTGTTGTGTGAGGCTGTGGGTTGCGCTGGTAGTGAGCAAGTCGTAGGCATTCCCTGAATTCTATCGCTTTTCCAAAGCCCACATTACCTATAAAGTCATTTTGGGTCTATTGATAGTTCCTTCAGTGAACTTCTCTTTGCCGCCTTTTCACTCACTTGCAAGAAGAGATACATTCAAAATGCCAAAATGTCCCATCTTGCGCATGGCTGGCATATCAGAACCCGTGGCTTTCCCCGTGGGAGCTACTATTTTAGTACTACTTGGTCTTCAATAGAACTCGGTTTACTACTCGAGTGAATCGACCGTACCACATCAAGTACACACCATTTTCACCGATTGCCGTTCTTTGCTGATTGCACCAATGAACGACCGTAAAGCGATCATCTTTGGCACGATCAATGCCACCAATCTCGGGCCAGAGCCTTCAAGCACGACCACACCGGGCAATTTTGTACCAACAAGCGTTCTTCATGCGGCTTCATCGACAAATTCAGCATCTGGTGCGGCCAATTTGATGCTGAACGGCGGCAACGTCAACGGTTCGGATGATGTCGAAAAAGAAGTCATGGAGTTGTCGGAAAGCAGTCGGCTCGCGCAGGAAAAGCACGCGCAATTGCTGAAACGAATAGAAGCCGAGCGAAGAGCAAGAAATATCTCCGTGCCGACCAATGTGGACGAAGTCATCGCGCAGTTGAGACGTCTGGGCCAACCAAAGACGCTGTTTGGCGAAGGACCCGCTGATCGCCGCGAACGGTTGCGCGAGATCCTGTCCCGAATGCAATTAGAAAGCGAAGAAACAGGCATCACCAACCAGTTACTTCTGGAACTTCAGTCTGTTAACAGCAGCAACCAAGTGGATTCCATGGGAACTACCGAGAGCAGTGGTGCTCTTGGTGGCACTGATGCCGCTGCTGGCGCGATTGGTGCCTCTGCAGGCAAACAAGTGGCTCAAGAAGATCAGCTATTTTATTTTCCCGTGAAGAACAACGACCTCAAGCGAGCACGCGCCGACATTTTTGCTTATTCAATGGAAAGAACTCAAGCTCGTTTGGCCAAAGAAAGACGCGAGGTAGCGATGACAATCGAAGAAATTGCGGTCGTGGATCGACACGCAGCACAACTCTATGTGACCGCCAAGAAAATGATCAGTGTGGCAAGTCAAAACGGTGATGTGCGTCCGATCTCCGCTGCTAGCTTTTCATGTGACGCGCAACATATTGCCACCGGGTCATGGAGTTCACTGGTGAAAGTCTGGGATACCCAAAACTGCGAAGAGATCAAAGTATACCGTGGCCATGACGATCGTGTAACTGGACTTTCATGGCATCCGCAAAATGGTTTTTGTGATATGAGCGACAGCTCATCGAGTGTGGTGCTTTGCTCCGGTTCCGCTGATAGCACTGCCATGCTTTGGAGTGCTTCACAAAATGAACCCATCGCCACACTAAAGGGTCACCGTGCAAGATTGGGCAAAGTAGCGTTCCATCCAAGTGGCAAATATGTCGGCACCACCAGTTTTGACCACACGTGGCGACTCTGGGATGTGGAAAAAGCAATTGAGTTGTTGCTTCAAGAAGGCCATTACAAGGAGGTGTATGCGATTGCCTTCCAACAAGATGGCGCACTTGCTGCCACTGGTGATCTCAACGGGATTGGGCGGGTGTGGGATTTGAGGTCGGGAAAGAGCATTCTGCCCTTGCAGGGCCATTCCAAACAGATTCTCTCCATGGATTTTGCGTCGAATGGATACTTGCTGGCAAGTGGAAGTGATGATCGAACGGTTCGCATCTGGGATTTGCGTCAACGCAAGTGCAGTTATATTGTGCCTGCCCACAGTAATCTGGTGTCAGAAGTCAAGTTTTCACCTGCCACAGGCGAGTTGTTGCTTAGTGCTTCGTACGACGGAAGCATCAAGATCTGGAGAACACGCGACTGGACGCTGATGACTACGCTTCGTGGCCATGATGGCAAAGTCATGAGTGCGGGGTTTGCCAATGATGAAAAGCATGTCGTTTCGTGTGGGTTTGATCGTACTTTCAAGAAATGGGCTCATGAAAGCGAATTCTAACCGACTCATTTGACCGATACGCGTTAGAAAAACAGGACATGATTGGATATAAATAGACCCTTCGCAATTTTAGCCAATCGTGGAGGCCTTGGTGTGGTCACACAAAACGGCAACTCTTGAGGTCGTTTGACAGGAATTCAATGGACTCAGATGATGATTGGCGCGATTGCGTCGAGTTTGAGACCAAGCAAGTCGTGATTGGCGATGTAGAAATCCAAGTGTTTCAGATGGAAGAGCTTCCAGTCGCTGCAAGTCTGTTTATGCTGGCAGAAATGGAAGCCAACCACTCGGAGATCTCTGGCAAAAGACTTTGGACCGGATCCTTTGTGCTGGCCCAGGTGATTTGCCGATTTAGCGATTCATCCGGATTCCAAAGCACTAAAGAGCTGTGCGTGCTGGTTTTGTGTTCTTAGTATCTCCATCAGCATCGCGGACTTGTGCAAGGCAAAACCATTCTTGAACTTGGTGCAGGTACGGCGATCTGTAGCATTCTGGCGGCCAAACTGGGTGCCAAACGCTGCCTGGCCACCGACGGAGACCAAGAAGTCGTGGATATCATGAAAGAAAACATTCGAATCAATTGCAGTGATGCGAAATCCACAGCCTTGGTACAATGTGTTTCGCTCTGGTGGGGAGACCAAAACTCCATGGCCCAAGTCCAACGAGGTTATGGCGAGGTTTTCCCGAAACACGTGGATTTGATCATCGCGGGCGACGTCTTGTACAAAAAGGAATTGCTTCCGCTGCTTTTTGGCACAGTGCAGACTGTGTTGCAGCAAAGATCTGATGCTCAGTTTCTGCTATGCCATGTACCGCGTGCCGATGTGACCCAAGAAGCGGTGCAGCAACAAATCCTGTCTTGCGGTCTGGTCTTCGAGGAACTCGAACCTAACGAATCATCTGACCAAACCCAACAAGACCAACAAGTAGAAGAATGCCCCGTGGAAGACGTTTCGCGTGCAAAACTCTATTTAATCCGACGCCCGTGAGCTCCCAGAGCCAGCTAGCTCTCCAGTGCTTCATGATGTTGGCCAATTCGAGAGCTTCAACGAATAATTGCAATACAACCGGATCGTTTTGAACAAAGAACCCAACTGGTTTGGCTCTCTTTCTTCTCGTTACCCCCGTCCTCGCGTTTGCTCGTTTCTAACAAAAAGGGACTTCTTCCATGCTGTTCTTTCTACCTCTTGTTTAATGCTCTAACTGGAGATGCCAACGACACCAAAGGCGACAATTGGTCCTGCATTGCCATTCTGCAACGAGAGTTCATGGCCACCCTTGCCCAAATCGTCTTCGTTTTCGTGGATCACAATGGATCGGCCAATGATGGAGTGGGGGCCAATCAACTTGACCAATTTGTCTTCCAGATGCACCTTGACACTGCCGTCTTCATTGACCACTTCCAAATTGCCTAAACTGCCTACGCGACGTTCTTCGTCTTCAGGCGCCCCATGGTTCTTGCCAAAAGGGTTGAACACACCACCCAAAGCACCGCCATTGGGTTGGCTCAAATCACCATACACGTTGACGTGGAACGCGTGCTTGCCAACCGTCAATCCTTTCAATTCACCAGTGATGATGGATTTGGCATCTTCATGGGCCTGCAGGAGGTGAGTGAGCAAATGCATTTCGACACCAACCATCAGCTCCAAAATGCCCACAAACACCAATTTCAAAAGCGTAGCATCTCAAGAACATGGCCAAAATACCTGTGTGATCACCAGCGTGCCGTACACGGTGGCATCGTCGCCGTAAAGTGTGCAAACCGCCTTGGCCATTGTCTGCTGGTGCGCTGTGGGTTTATCGTTCTTGGCTGATGATCGCAACGAGATAATCGTCTGGTTACCACTGGCAAACCCATGGCTCAATTCCGCAGTTGGGGTTTTGTATGCATCATACATTGCCCTCAATAAATTCGGTCCCTTGTTGCGGGTGGGTGCCTCGTTTTTGACCCGTGGTGTTCCGTGTCCCTTGTGCCACGTCATCACAGTTATTTTGCCCAGCGTTAACAGCTACAATACACCTGAGTCAGAGCAAGATCTCACCAACGTTCCGTTCGATCCAAGCGATCGGAGAATGACCATGATCCGTCCACGTGGATTGCGTGTGGTCACTGTGCTGTTGTTGGCGTTTGTCTGGGTGCGCCATGTGCTGTTCGCTTGAAGAATTTGTTTGTTTGTTTGTTTGTGGCTTTGATTGGTTGTATGTTGACCCTTTTTGCGCTTGGTGGGTGCACTCTTTCCATTTTGCTATCGGTGGGGTGCTACGTTCTGGTTGGTCTGTGCGCATGGCACTAGCTCATTGCAGCCAAAAAGTCAAGCGGTGGCAACGCAAGTGCTGGTAAAGTTCGAGTGGCGGCGGAAAATGCCTTTGCCAGTGGAGACATGAAGAAAGTGAGTGTCTATCAGAGGGTGTTGTGTGTGTGTGTGTGTGATGGCTCTCTCTCTCTCTCTCTCTCTCTCTCTTTCTTCACTCGTTCTCGTCGGGAGTTTATGCTGATGGCTTTCTTTGCACCCAACATGGGCAATCACCTTCGTAGGCTGTGAATCTCTACACCAAACTCATTGAAATGGAGCCAACCAACGAACGCAACTTTTACAAAGTGAGTGTTTGCGTGCACGGGTCCATGCTACGCCGACAGGTTGTGTCGTGGCGTTGGAGGTGGAGGTGGAAGCTGACCTGCCGGACACGTGTGTTTGTTTGCTCGTGGGACAGCGTTTTCGAGCGTATTTGAGTGAGCGCAAGTACAACCAGGCGCTGGACGACTTGACGGCGGCGTTGGACATGAAACCCAACTACAAACAAGTGAGCAATACAGAAAGACCGTGTTTATGGAAAGGATTCTGTCAAGAGCTTCTTTGTGCCTCATGACTGTGTATGGGCACCGTGCTTACAGGCCATTGCCCAGCGGGGCAAACTGCTGTTGATGCTTGGTCGTTGCGGCGAAGCATCCAAAGATTTCCAACAAATGATGAAATTGAAACCGGACGATGCGTCGTCTAGCGAGAGCTTCCAAAAGAGCACCCTGTGCGCTGATAATCTATTAGAAGCCGAGAAGGCCCAGAGCCGTGGCAACTTTGCCCAAGCCCATGCGCTGCTCACTCGTGTCATTGAAGAACTGTCGGTGTCGAGCGTGCCGTTGATGCTGCAGCGGGCGCAATTGAGTGTCACCTTAAACAGCCCGTACGATGCCATCGCGGACTTGGGCGTGGTGCTCAAGCATGAACCGGCCAGCCTACCGGCGCTACAATTGCGTGGTGAAGTGTTGTATGGACTTGGCGATCGCCAGTCGCTAGAAGCTGCGTTGTCCCATTTCCGCCAGGGCCTGCACTCCGACCCGGAGCACACGGGGCTCAAGAAACTCTATCGTCAACTCAAGAAAATCCTGCAATACCTCAAAAACGCAGATGAATTCGTTGGCAACAACATGTTTGATGAAGCGGTCGACGAATTGACCAGCGCACTGGAGATGGCACCTCCACACAACGTGGTGTTGATCAAGGACGTGCAGTTTTCGCTGTGTGAAAGCGAATTCAAGCGCAAAAACTACGAAAATGCGGAACGAGCCTGTGAAAGAGTGATCCAACTGGACGACAACTTTGCCCAGGCCCATTGGCGCCTCGGCGAGACGTTTTTGCAGCTGGAAAAGTTTGAAGAAGCCGTGCGCGAGTGCAAACGTGCATTGGAATTGGACCGTGAGAACCGTCAGTACCATGAAGCGATGCAGCGTGCCGAAGCAGCCCTGCAACAGAGCAAAAGCAAGAACTATTACAAGATCCTCGAAGTGCCCCGCGACGCCAGTACCAAAGACATCAAAAAGGCGTATCGTAAAAAAGCACTCGAATGGCACCCCGACAAGCACGCGGACGCGGAACCCGCGGCACGAGAAGAAGCCGAGAAGAAATTCCACGACATTGCCGAAGCCTACGAAGTGCTCAGTGACGAAGAACTTCGTGCCAAATACGATCGCGGCGAAGATGTCAGTGGCACCGCCCAGAACCAACAACAGTACCATCAGTTCCGGAATCCTTTTGGTGGCTTTGGAGGCGGCGCCCACTTCTTTCAACAGGGTGGAAGAACGTTTCAGTTCAACTTTGGATAGTTTGTGGGTGGCTTGGCATCCATCACGCGCCAGGGGGGGGGGCCACGTAGAAACGTCATTATGGCGGTACACTTTCCATGCATCTCAATTCGCTCAAGACAAGTGTACAAAGACTTGCAACCTCGTCGATCGTTGCGGGAGGGTTTTCAATTTGTTTTTGTAGTTCGCATTTTGGCTGCTGGTGTGGCTTGCTCCCAATGTGGATTTTGAACTCATCTGCGTTCGGGGTTTGTGGTCGCTCCTGTTCTCATCTGGAGCAACGCGAGTGTTTTGGCTTACAGCTTTGCTTGGCGCGCACGCAGTTTTGCTTTCAATCGAGACTGAAGCGAACGCAGTTTCGCGACCGTGTCTTGAAGACTTCTTGGGTACTCGCACGGCTGGGAGTCAAAGTCCTGTTGTGCAGACACACCAAATGCCAGTCAGAGTTGGCACCCATCGACGTTGCTGCTTCATGATTGTACGCGACTCACTTCGATCTCGTCGATGCGGGTCGCGATCGAGTCCATGGTCATGGTGGCAGCATCAAACACCACCCCGTTGGACCGTTGCCATCGCACTTGAGAAACCCAACCAGCGCCGACTTCATAGATCTTGCCATTGCGCGTACATGCCTCATGGCACAAGTAGCTGCCTCGCCAACAAACGAATCGCACAGCAACGTGCCCGTCAGTCAGTGGACAAACCATCGGTCGTATCATGACAAGCCTAGTGGGAAACATCATCATCCTACCCGACAAACGGCGCCACCTGTTCGGGTTGGATCTTTTGCAAAAACTCTTCATCCAGAATGGACTGCGTCATCTGCGACGCGGCTAGTGGCGCCACCACGTTGACATGGATGTTGTGTTTGGCGCCCTCTTGGGCCAGGGTCAGACTCAGGCCGGCGATGCCCAGTTTGGCGGCCGCATAATTGGCTTGACCAAAATTGCCATAGAGCCCCGACGCCGACGAGATGTTGACGATTCGACCATACTGTTGGTCGCGCATGACCTGCCACGCGGCCTTCATGACGCTGTGCCGCCCAATACATGCATGGGCGTTGGCTCTCGGCTTGCGCAGGTCTCCTACAAGCATGGGAGAGCTTACCTCATGGTGCCTTTGAGGTGCACTTGGTACACGGCATCCCATTCCGCAGCAGTCATTTTGGCAAACGACGAATCGCGAATGATGCCTGCAGGTGGTCAGCATGTGCATGTCAACGAGTCATTTGCCAACATTGATCCAACCGCAGCATCAGCAATCCACAGCACCGGCATTGTTCACGATAGCATCCACTCGACCAACTGCTCCATAAAGCAGCCGCCGCCCACAATCCACACAGACACACACACACACACACACCACCACCACCACCACAATGTCCAAGCGCATTAGCCATCCAAATGTCACACACAACTCCAAGCTGCACCCATCTCGTGTGTCTCCGCACATTTCTGCATCGCCAATTCCACGATGCGTTCGCCATGTTCGACGCTGTCATGGCTGGCCACCGCTCGGTCTGGACCAATCTCTTGCACCACTTGTTGCGCCGCGTGGGCATCGCAATCGTTGACGACAATGCGCGCACCGTGGCGACCAAAGTATTTGGCGTACGCTTTGCCGAGTCCTTGACCCGCGCCCGTGATGATGGCCACTGTGGACATCCACCCGTATTGGTCAGTTTCCTCTGAGTTCCACATCCATCGTTCCTTCCTCCATGGCCAGCTCCCAGCTCCCAGCTCCCAGCTCCCTCGGCGCAGTCGACGTCATTGGCGGTCCACATTCGCCACGCACCACGATTGTCAAAGCGAAAGACCATCTTGGCAAACTGCTGCACCGATCCACCAAGTCACTTCCCCCCCTCCCTTTGCACTTCGGAATATGGAACACCCGGCGTCCAGAGAACCATGGAAGAGAATGCAAACCCGAATGGACCGACCGACCACCTTCCCCCCCTCCCCCCCCGCCGCCCCTCACTTCACCGATCAACTGACTTCCAAAGGGATTCTATATGATTGGGACTTTCTTCTCTCTGTCTCTCTCTCATCTTCTCCACTCATCACCAAAGCACAGGTGACACTATCAACATGGTACATTTCCATCATGTGCCGTGGCACGTTACGAAGACACACCGTTTTCATCGCCCATTGCTGCAAGTGGGCAACGTCAAGGGCTTTTTCGGACCGAATTCCCGTTGATATGTGGTTTTGTACTGGAAATGCAATGGTTCCGGTGGAAAGCGCTGACATGACAGCAGTGGATTCCATGCCCATGTCGAACGAACACTGGTCAGCGGCCGTTTGTGGGTCGCGTCGGATCGCTTGGTGTCTTGTTGCTTGTGGTCAGGGGTTGCTGGTTTGGAAATGGTGCGTGGTGTTGTCGTCTTTGGCGTGCGCTTGGCACTTGGTGGGGTCTCTTGCTTTGGTGTGCGCGAGGTCACTGGTTCTTCGACTTGAGCAGTCGACAAGCTCTGAGACGCCTGTGACTTGTCGGTGGCCTGCGGTGCAGCTTCATGGGATTCTTCTTCTTCGTTATCTTCTTCTCCCTGCTCCTCTTCCTCTGTGTGCAACTTGATGTCGGCGAGTGGCAGAGGAGGCACCAACGGTGGAGCATTTGGCTTTGGCGAAGAAGACAAAGCAACCGCTGACTCGTCGCGCTTGGTCGAAGGAGAACGCAACGTATCGGGTAGAAACTCCCGTGCTGCCTGGTGCGCGACTTTCATGGCTTGATCGCCAGATATCACGCTTTGACGTTCATAGTTGGATGGAATTCCTGCCGAAGGAACGCTAGTTTGAGAAGTAATGGGACGAGAATTGGCTGACATGGAGCTCAATGACTCGATGTGGATCGAGTGGGGCCATTGATAGGCATCCATGTATTCCGTTCGCATCGTAGGAATGCTCTTGCGTGATTCATTTAACTCGGCTTGCATGGGAGCCTGCTTTGGTGGAGGTGTCTGTTTGGATCTAGAGTGAGAAGAAGCTTGTGAGCCTTTCGCCATGGGGAAGGATGGAGGTCGAGCTACTTGACTCGGAATTGCAATGCCAGGAGGCGACAATCGCGTGGTTTGTTCTGAAGCTTTGCTGGTTGGAACACAAACCACCGAATTGGTTTCATTCGATCGCTGGGTGACGGGCAATGGCACGACTGGAGCTGATGTTGTTCCTTGTATCTTGTCCCGTGGTGAATCTGTTTCCGATCGCGCTTTGAGCTCATCGATGCAGCTCTTGGCTTGTTCACGAAGCTCTTCCGTGCGAATCGAGTGGTCTTGGCAAAGATTTGGAACCACAGCATCTGCGGTTCTCTGTGTTGCGTTCTCTGCTGTGGTGTTTTCCGAGGTTGCAGGTGCATCCCATGCGAACCAGGCTGTTGGTCGACGGGACTCGTGATTTGCAGCGCTCGTAACCTGGCTTCGCACACCGGCAGGATACGACGGAATCTGCCAATCTGGAAGGCCAGGGTGATGCTCATATTGCTTGCGATGCTGTTCACATGCCAGCGCCTGATCCCAACCCCAGCACCACAGAGCCCAAACACCACAAGTCAGAACCAGACACCTCGGATCCTCCTCCTCTTCCTTCATGCCTCGAGGAAGTAAACCGGTGGCACTCACCAGGCGATCGAGCGCTTTCGACACTTTCCAAATCCGCGCGGACGTCTCGTGCATGTTCAAAAAACCAAAAAAGATTTCGCACTTAGTCGCGAATCCGTGTCGTTTCAAGACCTTGGTGTGGAGCGCGCCGACAAGCTCTCTCTTCAAGCGCCAAGACGATTGATGGGCCGGGTCTTTCTCACGTGGATTGTTTGGCGTTTTCTCTCCTTGCTCTTCTTCGTTCGTCTCTTTCCTGATGGGACTGTGTGCAGCACCGGGGCCCCGACCTGCATTCTTTCTTGTCAGATGCAAGCGACGGTGCACACTTCAAGCACCTCCATGCCAGGTGACAAGCTTGCGAAGCTCAACCAACAACAGAGCCAGCCAATGTGCTCCTGGCGAACGTGGTGGTTGCTCAATCCACTGGGTTTTGGCCAGTGACGCAAGCCTGCTCGAAGTAGTTGGCATGCCTCGCGCAACTTGGTGAGTTCCCAAGTGCCATCAAGTCCAACGTGACCCGCGTCGTCGTGAGACCATCCGCAAAGGCATCGTAATGCGATGCCTTTTGATAAAAGCACTCGCGTATCGGTTGATGAATCAACTCCGGTCCAGACCCACAACCTTCTTGAATCGACGCACGCATCGCGATGCGCTTGTCGAGCAACCAGAGCACATGCGCCAAGAGAACAACCTAGCGCACGACCTTTCAAGCAAGTCAACTCCAATGACGCACGCCAGGTGTGCAAGCGAAGCAAGAGACAACGGAGAGCATGGCGATCGTTGCTTTGGGAAGCCATCGCATCTGCTCATCATCTTTGTCTCAAGGTTCTTGTGTCCAGTGCCGTGGCTTGCAAGCGCTTCACCGCTCCCCAACCCATTTCCAAAAACACTTCCAACCGCTCGCTTGTGACCAACCCAACCAGCCCCTTCGTCCATCAACGCGAAAGCTTTCGAGACGTCAATGCAACTTGCTTTGTTCTTTTTCGCGACGCTTCTTCTCGTCTCAAGAGCGCGCGTGGCGCCACAAGAGACCCAGGAAGCTTTTGTGGGTGATGGAACCTCGTACACGCTTGACAAGATCTCGGGAGGCAATTGCGCGTTGATGAAATGGCCGGCATTCGCGGCGACCAACTATGTCGCCATGAACAACGACCAATGGAACAACATGAAAGTGTGCGGTCGTTGTGTCGACGCGTGGTGTGTCGATCCTCGGTGCACGTCGGCTGCCCATCAAGTTCTTTATGTGGTGGATCGCTGTCCGGAATGCAAATATGGCGCCTTGGACATGGGTCCTGTGCCGTACAAGAAGATTACAGGTCATGATCCGCATCGTTTGAAGATCCAATGGCGTTTCGTGCCCTGTCCGTTGCAGGGACCGATGGACATCTGTCTGAAGAGCGGAAGCAACGCGTGGTGGGCCGCCGTGCAAACGACCAATGCAGCCGCTCCAGTGGAGAGTGTGGCAGTCAATGGAATGAAAGCCACACCGTTGGATTCGGCGTTTTTCTTCAGTGTGTCGAGTGGCCAGGGACTGGATTTGTCCAAGCTGCATGTGTCGGTGACCTCGATCCATGGTGAAACGCTGGATCAGCAGGTCTCGTTGCAGCAAGGCACTTGTGTCTCGACCAATATGCAGTTCAAATCGCCGCAAGGCAGTGATGGCATCCCAATGGCTTGGTCTTCTGCGTCGTCGCCACCCTTGACGCCCCCAAGCATCATGTCAGCCCCAATTGTGTCCGCCAATGGTTCAAGCATTTGGTCGACTGAACAGACCCAAGAGACCCACCCGTAGCAGAAAACAGCTGTTGCTCTCCCCATAGAAAGGATTCTGTTTGAACTGATTGTCGAAATACACTTTGAACAACTCCAAGTCGATGGTTGTGAGATTCTTCGTCTTCTCTTCGCCATGCGAATCCTACTTGGCACACCTCCTTGACTTGAACAAAGACAGCTCACTTGGGACCTCACACGGCTGCAGAGCAATACCCGTTGTTGCCGGCGTGGCAGCCAACAAGTCATCGTATTCATCACTACCCAAGGGTCACGCGCCCAACCGATGCACAAGTCGGCACGACTGACTGGCTGGTGTGCCGAGAATCAAACGGTGTTCTTTCTCTACTGCTTGGGCGAGTCGGGAGAAAGCGAAATGCTCTGCGCCTGGGTCTCGCTTTGCGCTCTGCGTGGTTGGGATCCAGATACGTTTCATCCAAGCACAGCAAGTGAACAAGCGAGTGGCTTCTGATGTACCAAGTCTCCTCCTCCGACTTGTTGAAAGGTCCAACTCGACTGACTCTGTGGTGACTCGATCGACTGGTGCAAGTGGTGAATTGGTGTGTGGCCAGGAACAGTTTTTGGTGCCCAAGTGACCCTTGTCGTGGGGTTTGAATGGACGGTGGCTTGCTGAAATGCGAGCGAGAGGGCACAAGCAGATCTCTTACTCCAACGCTTGGTGAATTGGAGCGCGCACGCGCTTGACGTGATGACTGTGTGTCAATGCTGCATCGATCGTTCCACACGTGTTCAGTGTATTCCTGTTCAGCTTTCGGATCAATTCGCACACCAACGCAACAGAACAACACGTCCACCAATCGCACCTGTTGCTAGTGACTTGTACAACACGCGTGTCGACCTGTTGGATGGATGAACGACGGGGCTAAACGTTTCCTTTGCGTCTCCTCTGTTGTACTGGCGTGGTCATCATCTTGGCCCTTCTTCACATGGGCACACTCGTAGCCGACTGGAAGCTTCAGGTCAGAGATTGGAAGTGGTGCAGAGGGGATTTGGAAGTCGATTGTGCAACCTATCCATTTCGATTGGACACGGAGGAAGCCCCACTGGAACGCCAGTGTCCTGCAACAAGTGTGTCTACGATTTCGACTCCGCAAAGGGACGATTCCCCATCGTGATTGTGACTGCCCAACCGACTCTGCAGGTCGTCCGATGTCTGTGAGGTGATGGTCGGTCTTCCCTTCGTTGGTTTCTTCATAACTCGCCCCGCTAATGCGCGAAGCCACCCTAGACTCGTTCACATCAGATGCATTTCAAGAGCCACTCTTGGAGGTGAGAAGGGCCAACGACTGCAACCTGAACAACCGAAACAACACTGTCACTAGCTATGGGACAACTCGACCCGACGAGACGCGGTGCTCGGCGATCGCCCATCGAGTACTATGTAGTTCTGAGCATGCTTGATCGCTGTTCGGAATGCATCCGTGACGTTTCGGAAAGTACTATATAAACGTGAACCAGTCGCCAAATTCGTTTCATCTCAGGTAGTCAAAACCGCAAAAACCTTTTGTGGCTGAGGCTTTCAAGAGTTGATATGAGAGATTCTCGAAAAGATTCCTGTTGCCAGATGACTTCGTAACTGGATCGAGTCAACAACACGGATCACTTGTGAAACAACTCGGCCCATTTAATTGACTTACAAACCCTTTTCGAAGCCCGACTCAGTCTCACAGTTCTGCATACGAATATCCTGTTGCGGTCGACGAATCCTCCGAGCTGGAGCTCGAAATATCGGACCGCATGTCCTCACGCTGACGTTTGTGGGGGCTCTTTGGTGCTTCCAGAGGGGACACACCGTACTCTCGTTTGGCGTACGAAGCCTTCATGCCCGCCATGCATTTCTTCAACGCAATCTTGTGATCCACAATTGGAAACGGATAGTCCTTGCCGATTAGGCATCCTGCGGCACGTTGCACCGTTACTGGCGCCTTCCAAGGTTCGTAAATGTACTTCATAGGCATTTTCTTGAGTTCGGGAATGTATTTCTTGATGTATTTGCCTTCGGGGTCCCATTTCTTGCCAAAAGTTGACGGCGAATACACGCGAAAGTACGCTGAAAAGAAGGCACTAGCACTCAGCCAGAGCCAGTTACCTGCATTGATGCACCAATCGTGATCAATCAGTCTTTCTTGAAACACTTCAAGGCCTCGCACCCAAGAGATATACAAGTCGCCACGCGTCAAAAAGCATGCCACCGAGTGCCTGGCCAAGTGATGCATCCACCCTTCTTCGCGCAACTGGCGCATGATAGCATCAATCCAGGGAAAACCCGTATGACCCTCCTTCCAGGCCTCAAATTGGGCCGCGGCAAGTTTCTCGTCATCACTTCTCTCACTTGGGTCCACATCCATGTTATGCAGCCGCCAATCGATCATCAAACACAGCGGATTCTCTTCCATTTTGTCAAAATACGGGTTGGCGCGACCATTGCAGTGAAAGAACTCCCTCCAGAGCAATTGTCCATCGAGGCTTACAGGTGGCAGTGACACGTGCTTTTTGTTGTATTTCTCTTGGATCTCCCGTACATGGTGGAAGAATTTGCGCGGGCTGATGCACCCAAAGTACAAATACGGTGACAAAGACGTTGTCGACGAAGAAGGACACGTCTCCGCTGGTGAGGTTTTTGGCTTCTCAAAGGTCACCACGCGTCCTTCATTGCGACAATACTCGTTCAAGATACCCAACGCGATGGTCTCACCGCCATAAATGAAAGAGTGGCGTTCCATTTGATCAAAACCAAACTCGGTCACTTCTGGGATCGTAAACACCTTTTCCGGGCCAGCAATGATCTCCAACTGGTTACGAAACGCTTCGTCTTCTTCACACCTGTCCTTCCAATGCTCCACGAGTTGTTCATAAAGCCCCGAACATAGCACTTCTGGCGGTGGAAGGCTTGTTGGAGGTTCAATCGGCGGTGGCGGCAATGGCATCAACGTAATAGTCTTCAAAAACGACGAATACGTCTTTGGGGCACGGCCATGGTGTTTCTCGATCACTAGATCCAAGTCATAAAGCGTGCAGCCATGGGTGGTTTCCACTTGCACATTGATTTCATTGCAGAATTGCTTGACTTTGTCATCTCGCTGGCACGCAAACGGCTCCGTGACTTCATCAAAAAACAAATGCGTAATGTTCCAGGCCGGGATCACTTTCTGAAGCACTTCAAGACCATCGCCTCGTGCGATCACGAGCCTCGATCCTCGCGCCGAAATGGCTTCGGCCAGACACGCGACGCTTTCAATCAGAAATTGGAAACGATTGACCCCACAGAGCATGATTTTCGGTCGATGAATGATATACATGAGAATGAGCTCCATGTCGGTGTGTTGCAACGCCGCGTGCAACGCCAGGTTGTCGTGGATACGCAGATCGCGGCGAAACCAGACCAGTCCGCGCTTTGGAATCGCCGGCAAAATGGTGGCAGGAGACACGGTGGGTCGCGGCCTAGTTGCAGTCGTCTCGTTCGTGGTCGTCGGTTGGGAAATCAAGGAAGGATCTTTGACGTCCGGCGCCATGGTGACGGCTGGGTCGGGTCTGGCGGACGACGTTGTGGTTGCTGAAGTTACTGAAGTTGTTACAGTTGCAGCAGTGGAAGAAGAAGAAGAAGAAGAAGAAGAAGAAGAAGAAGACGCCAAGGTGGAGGTCGAAGCCATTTGGGCCGCGTGGTGGGGCTGGTCGTGCACCGAAACCGTGGGTTTCTCGGGCGAATTCGCCGCGGAGTCGAAGAGCTCCATGCCTTCCGCGCGGGCCATGGCTTCCGTCAGCAACTCGGAAGGGAAATCCTCCAGATCAATCAGCTCGTCCTCTCCACTGGCGACGCCATTGCCGTTGGGATCGCGGCCATGTCCGTGCTCCATTGCTTTTCCCGTTTGGTTTGGGTTGACTCGTGTGCCCAACGTCAGCCAATCACAGGACGTCATTTCAAGATACGCCTCGATGATTGGACCAAAAGAAGGCACTCCTTCGAAATAACAACAAAGAAACCGCGCTCGTGTGGCACACATCACTTTACATGGTGTTAAGTTATCACACAATTCCTAGCAGTTAGTTCAAACAAATTAAATAAATAACCCATTCGGAATGATCATAGTAATGGGCGGGGACGCGGTGGAAGACGCCGAGCCAGCTCCCAAGGATGAACTTGACGAACATGGCGGCGAGGAAGAGGCAGCCGTGGTGCTGGCAGGGTTGCCATATTGTTGGCGCATATACGCTTCGTCCATCCAAGTCAGACAACGCTGCACAGATGTGCGGAAATCCACAATGGGGAACGGATAATCCTTGCCGATCAGACAGCCGCTCGCGCGTTGCACGCTCAATGGCGCCTTCCAGGGCTCACAGATGAACCTCGTGGGCAATTTACGAAGCGCCGGTATGTATTTGCGAATGAATTTGCCCTGTGGGTCCCATTGCTGCGCGCAGGCCGTCGGCGAATGCACAACGCGGTAATCCTTGCAGAAAGAGCTGGCCGAGACCCACAGCCAGTTGCCCGTGTTGATGGCCAGATCGTAGTCAATCAAGATCTCTTCGAAAAACTCGGCACCACGCTCCCATGCGATGAACAATCCACCGCGGGTCAAAAAGCACGCGACCGAATGGCGCGCCAAATGGTGCGCCCAGCCCTCTTGAACCAGTTGGTGCATCACGGCGTCGATCCATGGGTACCCAGTGCGTCCTTCTTGCCAACAACGAAACTGCTCCATGGCGAGTTTGGTGTCGGCATCCACCAGTAGAGACGCCGCCGCTTGGGTCATTCGGGAACAATGAGCAGTCAGCGACGGCGTGCATAGTGATCGCGCTGACGGGGAAGGTGACCGCGAACAAGACCTTCTTGCAAGCCTGCACATCGACGTCGGCGGAGAAATGGTGCTGCGAGTGTTGCGGTCGTCATGAACTCCTTCTGCTCGTGCTCCCATTTCTTGCTCTTCTTCTTCTTCTCCTGGACAGTTCATGAGCCGCCAACAAATCTGCAAACAAAGCGGATTTGTTGCCTGGAAGGCAAACCCCGGGGTGCCAGCGCCAAAACAATAAAAGAAATCCCTCCAGATGAGTTGGCCGTCGAGTGTGGCTTCCTGCGGCTTCTTGAGCTCTGGGTATTTGCTTTGGATGCACATGACTCGATAAAAAAACTCCCGTGGACTCAAACAGCCGAGATTCAAGTACGCACTCATGCAGGTTGTCGACGGGGTTGTCACAAAGATAGGTGAAGTGCGGGGTTTGTCAAACGATGCTACGCGATTCTCCTTAGCACAAAAGCTTCCAAGCTGTTGAAGTGCTCGAGTCTCTCCGCCAAACAGAAAGGAATGCACTGGCGGTGGGTCAACACCAAATGCTTGTAGGTCTGGAACACTAAATGGAACCTTTTCCGGTGATGACGATGTCACAGAGGTTGGAGCTTCTATATCTGGGACGTGCAAGCTGCTGCTTCTATCATCCACGCCGGCCATTTCGTGAACCACCGTGGAATTGAAGTCGCCGTCGCAATGGGCTGCGAATTGCACCAACTCTTGAAGCAAAAGCTCCCTGGAAAGCTGGAAATGACCGATCTCTTGAGGCGCTTCTAAAGGCATACTTGGGGGCGGCATTTCCGACACAATCTCAACAAAAGCATCAAACGTGCTTGGCATTTGACCGTCGTTTCGTTCCAGCACTTGCTTGCAATTAAACAGAGTCACCCCTTGCACCGAATGCACTTCAACTCCGCTCGCTTGGGCCAACTGACACACCTCAAAGTCTCGTTCCACGCCATGCGGCATGACAAACTCTTCGAAAAACAAATGGGTGATCCCCCAGGCCGAGAAAATCACGGGAAGAACATGCAACGCGTCACCTTTCAGCACAATCAGCTCCGACTGCTTGGAAGCCAACGATATCTGCAAATCTTCAAGACACTCCAGTAAAAACTGGAACCGCGTGGCATTGCAGCGCTTGTGTTCTGGCTTGTGCACCACGTAGATGGGAATGATCGTCATTGTGTCCAGCCAAACCGGGTCGTTCAACAACGATCGCAACGCCAAGTTGTCATGCAGACGCAAATCCTTGCGGAACCAGAGCAACGCGCGGTTTTTCTTGGGTGGCATCACCAATGGATGCACCAGTTTGTGTCGTTTATGGCGTGTCGTGGCGGGACTATTGATACGCGATCGTGATGTGGACGACCTCCCGCATGATTCGCCAACACAATTCATCGCAACACACGAGGATGACGGAATAGACGACGACTTGGATGAAGCCGACGAACAAGAAGCAGTCCAGCAGTCTCCGTGTGGAGGCGACAAAGATGCCAAATGATTCCAAAGCGAACTGCCAGTGGATCCACGCTTCGCTTCTGCTTCTTCTTCCGTGTCTGTGGGGGGGGGATGTACAAATGACTCCATTTTCGTGTCAGTCAGATGGGTCGGCTCGCGAATCGGGTCCAGAAACGAACTCAAATATGCTTCCAGCGTCGCGTCATCCGGCTGGTCGTTCATGACTTCCAGTCCATCAAGGCCAAGATTCTGTAGAAAAAGGGACGGCGCCATGCTGGCGTTGCTGGTGGTGTCCAGATCTGTGGCCGCGGCCATGAACGAGGCAGAACCGACGGAACCAGTCGCGACCCACGGTGTTGTTGTGGACGTTAGAGAAGCTGTTGATGACGAGGCTATGGCGGTGCTGGTTCGAGCGCTTGGATTCCTCTCGGCAAATGACGACTCGTCCTCATTCCCTGGGCTCGCTCTGGCTTCTCGAGGTGGTGACGCTGGGGTCTCAAGTCGCGGCGGTGAATTCTGCGACATCGTGGGTTTCTGATCATCCATCACTCCACTGCCACTGCCACTGCCACTGCCAATGTCAATGCCAATGTCAACGGTGCTTCTGCTCCTGCTCGTGCTTGTTGCTGCTGAAAATGCCGTCAACTGGGACTCAACAAAGGAGGCAGGTGTTATGCTGTTTCGTTCTCACTGGCTCCCGTCTCTGACTGACTGACTGACTGACTCCATTCAAGAGTTGTGCCGACGTCGCCACCAGAGGAGAGGACCCCCACCAGGAAGCAAATGGCCTCTTCCATGCTGGAGCCAAAGAGAACCATGTCGAAGTCTTTACCACCCGACTTCGCTCATGTTCTTTGATGAGCCAATGGGCCGACGTGGTGGAGTCACGTGATTGGGTATCTGGTGGTGCGTGAAAAGGTTTCAGCCAATCCCAACGCTGCAATTACGATTTGACCCAACCCCTCGCTTCCAAGAGCTTCCATTGGGTAAAAAAAACGCTGCGAGCCCCCCGCCCCTTCTTCCCCACCCCTACTCCTCCCCTCCCCGCCCCCCCTCCCCCTCTCCCCCCCCCCCCCACCCCCCTCCCCCAGCCTCCCTCCCACTCTGCATCCCCCTCCCTCCACCTCCAATTGCCCGACCAACCACCGGTGGTCAGGTCACCGACCATCGTCACCAAAGAGCTCCACACACTGCTCTTGAAGGGGGAGGGGGCCACCAGAGCCCCGGAGCAAGTGCCCGGAGCTGTGGTTTGGACGACCAAGTGGTGAAGTTTCCTTCGCGTTCGGCTCTGCGAAGACGTTTGGAACGGAAAGGAAGAGAAGATGAGAGAGAAAAAAAAAAAAAGAGAGTTCGATGTTGTTCCTGGACCTTCGTGGTGGTTCTCTTCCTGCAACAAGTTCATGGCGTTGTCGCCCCTCATGGGTGTTTAACGGTCGGACGACGCCCCGTCCCATCGATCGGGCCTTTTCGAGGCGTGCTGTGGAGATGGGTTCTTAGGCCACTGGAAAGCATCGCCGCAACACGGCTGCAAAGTATTCGTCCTGGTCGTCGGGGCAGCCATTGGCACCAAGGTTGGAGACCAGAGCAGGTGCCAGTGGCGAGGATGCACTCAGCCCCAGGCTCGTGAACAAATGCAGCCCAAACACATTGAACTGCTCTTGTGAAATCGATCCGTCGCTGCAGGAAGCCACTTCGAAGTGCATCGCAAACATTTGAAACACGTCGCTCGCGGTGCTAAGCCCCAGCACGACGTCAGGAAGGCCCTCAGCGCAAAAGCTCTTGGCCAATGCGGCCGGGAACACTCTTCCTTTGCCGTTACGCTGAAGTGTGGTAAACAGTTGGCGCAATTGGTCTGCGCTTGCGCCGCTGAGGCGTCCAAAGAGCGCGTCCAGCATACGCTTGGTAGAGACCCGCGGCGAGTTGATATTGAGCGCACGAGGAGTCACCACCACACCACCAAATGCCCACGCTTGCTGCTTGGTGCTGCTTGTGGACGACACCTCTGCTTGGTCTTCGATCAGTCGAACGAGTGCTTCGCATTGTCTTTCTCGCAAACGCACTCCAAGAGCAACAAGACTCTCCATGAATTGGGCGATGGAGATGGTATCGTCTCTTGGATCCACATGCTTCAAAAGCTGCTTGCGGAATTGCAGCAGTTCTCCAAGTCCTCTGCGCTGCAGATGATGCCGCAGTGAGGTGAGCAACATCGCAGCGTCGATTTCAACGTTCGAAGACGACGCCATCGAAGCAGCCATTGCAGCGGCTCTCGTGGGCGAGTTGACAGAGGAAGACGAAGTCATGGCTCGCATAGCAATGGCGGCGGCAGCTTCCTTGAGACTCAACTTCTTTGAATTTGCACCACCACCAGCGGTTGAGGTAGCAGTTGAAGACGGCGCCGCCGTGCTCAAGTTCCTTGAGTTTGGTGTGTTGACTTCACTGTCCATCCGCGAGGACGTTGCGAAGTTGGAATAGTCGCATGCACCACCACTTCCACTGCCACTGGTGTCTTCCTGGGCCTTCAATCGTGCCGGCACATCCTGAAGCTTGACACCCAGATCATTCTTAACTTCTTTGACCACTTGACTTCCATCCTCTAGGGTCACCAGCACTCGGCGATCCGTAGAGTTCTCGCACCATCCTTCTCCGCCGGCCAAATGCCATGCGTTGCGCATCATGAGCTCAAAGTAATCGTCTTGGTCGATGCTGGCGCTGATGTTTTGGTAGTAGTGCACCCATTGTTCCCAGGTGATTTTGCCATTGTGCACGCCGTCGACGTCAAACGTGTCGAGAAACTCGCGAAACACTTGGTCCTCGGTTTTTCTTCCATTCAACACGTCCGGATGGCGACTGGCGTCGTATTTCTCGACAATATCGGCCGGTTCCAACAGCCCGTTGCCATCCGTGTCCATCAAGTGGAACGCTTGGTCCACAAAGCCCATGCGCCGTGGGTTCATGGGGTCGCGGATGCCTGACAAAAACTCCCCCAAATCAATGCTTCCACTGCGATCGCGGTCAAAATACTCAAACAAAAGCCGCAGATCCGCATCGCAGACTTCCAGTTCACTGGTCTTGATGGCCTTTTTGAACTCGGCGAGACTCAACGAGCCATTGCCGTCTTCGTCCATGAGCCGAAACTTACGACTGAGGCCACAAAAACCTTGCGCGCCGCGCGCTTTGAGGATCGCCTTGAGACGCGTCAGAATTGCTTGCACGCCCATCGGGTGCGCCACTTGCGCATCCGTCGACCGCTTTCCGGCAGCCCCACCAACATCCATCGATCGGCGACGACCCAGTTGCTGCTGGGGATTCGCATTTGGCGTGTCCATCACAATGCACTTGGTGAAGCCTGCGCTTGCGTTGCTCGTGTTCTTGCGAAACGATGGCATTCGTGATGTCAAGTCGGTGAGGTGCACTACTCCGCCCGATCGCGTCAACAATTCGGGATCACTGTCTCGACGAGCCTGAGGATGCCGCAAGAGCCCCTGCACGCGATCGCGTCTGCAATTGGGTAAGCTGTCGTCGTCGTCGTCGTTGCCGTTGCCAGCGCCATCATCGCCAAAGCTTATCTTGGGCGCGCGGCGGTTGGAAGCGTTGCTTGTGGCCGTGACTTTGCCATTGTTGAGATGCCACGTGTTGCAGAGCAATTGTTCAAAGTAGTCGTCTTCTTCGACGGTGGCACTAATGTTTTGATAGTACCGCGACCAACTGGCAAAATCCATGACTTGGTCCGAGCCCATGACCGCGCGGTCAATGTCGAGCGTCTGGTGGAATTCGTCCAGAACGTCTTGTTCGGTCTTGCGACCCGTGACGACTTCCGGGTGTTTGCGGGGATCAAACGTGTTGACAATGTCGCGCACCTGTAGCACTCCTTTGCCATCGCGGTCCAGCGCATCAAACGCCATGCGCACCAAAAGCTGGCGCCGCGCGTTCATGGGCTCTTGGACGCCGGCCAGAAACTCGCCAAAGTCGATGGCATTGTCGTGGTTGGTGTCGAAATACTCAAAGATGCGTCGTGTTTCCATGTCACTCAAGAAGAATTTGCTGTCTTTGAGCGCACGCTGGAATTCTTCAAAGCTGATGCTGCCATTTTGGTCCAGATCCAGTTGACGAAACTTGCGACTCAACGCGACAAAGCCCAGCACGCCTTGATCGCGAAGACTGTTTCGGATCTGCGCGATCACGCGGCGAATCTCTTTGGATTGCTGGTGGACTTTGTACTGGCAGCCGTTGCTGTCCAACAAAGCACTAGCCTTGGTCCTCATCAAGTGCTCATACTCGAGGTCTCGGTTGGGTTGCAACACGGCCATGGCTTGATACCCTTGGCCACCGCTGACGTGGCGCTTGGTGTGCAGTTTCCATTCTTTTTCAAACTGGTCTTTGGTGTGCTGCTTGGGCGACAAGCTGACCCGCGGACGGTCGCTGTCAGAGCTGTCTTCTTCACGAGGTGCGAGTTGCCACGTGTTGCGGAGCAACAAATCAAACAAATCATCTTCTTTGGTGATGAAGCTCACGTTTTTGTAGAATTCCTGCCATTGCTGCAAAGAGATTCGTCCGTGCACTTGGCCCGGCAAAGTCTCTTGGTCTTTCTGGGCGAAATCCACCTCAAAGTTGTCCAAAAAATCTTCAAATACTTGGTGTTCACTGCGTTTACCAGCCAACACATCTGGGTGGCGCCCCGCATCAAAGGCCTGGATGATCTCGTGCACGTCCAAAGATCCATCGCCATCGGTATCGATGGTCTCGAACGCTGCTTGAATGATCTGCAGGCGTCGGTTGTGGATGGGTTCCTGGCGGATCAAGCAATTGATCGACGCGATCGAGACTTTGCCTAGTTGATCGTAGTCCAGGTACATGAATAACAAGCGAACGTCGACGTCGTTGAGGTGCAGTTGTTCGTCTTTGATGGCCTGTTTGAGTTGCGCCAGTGTCAGTTGCCCATCCTGGTCGTCCGCGGCGTCCAAAGCGCGTAACGCGCGCTGAAGACGCACGATGCCACCGAGTCCCCGACTTCGAAGCGTCTGGGTGAGTCGATCCACGATGGAAGCGGTGCCAACATCCATGGGATTTGGGTTCTTGGGCAGGTTGTCGTTTTTGTCATTGGGTTTGCCCACGCGAAAACAGTCGGCGCACTGGGAACCTTTGAGGAATTCTTGGGTGTTGCGCTTGCAGTCTGTCGGAGGCGACACCACCGCAGCACCAGGTTGTTTTTTCTTGCCAAAGACAATGTGCATTGGTGCTCCACTCTGCATGGCCAATCGCGTCGGACTGACATATTCCTGCTCTCCAATGGCGATGCTGGTGCGCTGGTCGCCTCCACACGACGACAATGGCGACACGAACGACTCGTTGGCCTTTCGGAACGCTACCTTACTGGCGGGATCCAGGTTCGTCGACGGTTGTTGTTGCTGCTGTTGCTTGGTCAACGCACTGGTGTAGCTCGTGGAGGTCAAAGAGCCTGCGTTGGCTCGCCACACGCGACGCATAAACAACTCAAAGAGGTCGTCGCTGGGGAAAAATACGCTTTGGAATTGAAACAAGGTCATCCACTGGTGCAAGTTGACGAAATTGGACGCGTTAGGCGCCAAAAAGTTGCTGGTTTTGTTGGCGATCGCGGCCAGAGCTTTGTTGAATTCGTCCTGGACCTGGTCGACACTTTTGTCGCCAAACAAGACCGAAGGATGCTTGGACGCGTCGAACCAGCGGTACAACTCGGCCACAGCCACGTAGCCGACTTGTTGGCGGTCCATTTGATCAAAGGCGTTCTGGACCAGTTGCACGCGCTTGTCGTTCATTTTGGAGCAGATGACATTGCGGACTTGTGGGGCCGTGACTTGATCGCCGACACTAAGCGACCTGATCAGCGCTCGCGATTCCTGTGCGAACCACATGATGGCGGTGGCCGAGGATTTGGCGTGTGAGCCGAACAACATCCTCTAACGAGTGGCGCAAGGAGAGAGAAGTGAAACGTACTGCTTCCGTGAGTGCGATGCCACTGTCATTGAACAATTTCTTGACAATTGCCTTGGAAAAGCCACTGGCGCCGTCTGTTTCACATTGCGCTTGCAACTTGTCCAGTTTGGCACTGAACTCGATCAATGCCCTGCAGTCAACGCCAAGCCAAGTCACACCAACAAACGCCAATGAGTCCACCATCAAACCCATACGCAAAGGTGCCAAGCTTCAGAATATTAATCTCCAGGAGGCTAATCCATCCACCACACTCACAACAATCCTTTGTCGCGAAAAGCACGTTGAATGGATGCATGCAGTTGCGACGGGTCGATTTGCTCCGAGCTTTGTTGTTGGGATTGGTGCCATTGGGACAACGAAGTCACCGGTGCGACGAGCGCGGCACCACCGCCATGGGTCGCCATGTGCGCGTGTTGGTCAAGAAGCGTCGCAAGGAAGTCGATGTGGTCGATGTTGGTTAGCTCTGCAAGAGGTTCTCTTTGCTCTCACTCGCTCAACCGAGACTGTTGTGTATTGGACGGGCAGGTTCCTCAGGTGACGGAGGTCCCATCAGGATAAGGCATCTGCAAAAAATAACCTCCATGACCGCCACCAAGTCATCGGATGCGGGTTCCGCCGACAGCGTCGGCTATTTTTGGTGGACCAACGCATCTGAAAAGCACCTTCTTGCTTCTCGGGAGCACCAGCAGCAGCATCTCCTCGTATCTCTGGCACCCCACAGCACCACCACCATAAAGCTTGCACCACCCACCCATTCTCGGTGCGGTTCATGCTATGGAGGTCCATGCATTTCCACAGATCGAATGGGCAGATGGTGATCGCGCGCGTATTGGTATTGGATGGTGTTGATGGCATCATTTCGCTACCCCCCCCCCCACCCTCCCTTTTCCCGGGGCTGCTTCGCTTCGTCTTGACAAGTTGGCTTTGAAGACTACGACACGACCGGCTGAAGAGGACAGGATCGCTTTGATGATGCGGGGGATGCTGATGATGCTATGCATGAAGATGCCTGAAACCCATGTGACAGCTCCACACAACTCCAGTTGAGTGTGGTGTGGATGATGAATGCAACCTAGTTGACCCCTTCTCGCCGTCGTGACCTCGTTGGGTTCCCCACCCCATCCCCAACACCATCATCATCATGATCATCATGATCATCATCATCAGGTCGAGTAGAACCGACCGATCACAACAACCAAAGGTCTTGCCACGGTCAAAACGTAAAAGCAGGCCAACGGAAGCGTTTGACAGAGAACGAGAGGAGTGCAGGGTCGCATGGATCACTCGGAAACAAACAAGGTGCAGCCAATGTCGAGCACACGGAAGTGGAGGCACTTCAACGGCCACATGGGTTCGTGGCCAGTCAAGTTCCGCCGCCGGTTGGTCCACGATGGCAAGAAACAAGCCACACAACCTGATGATGCCCAAGTGCGTCTTAGTAAGCAGCCGCAACTGATGATGGTCACGTTGGATGCTCCAGGCCCCATGCGGCAGCGGCGGCACCAGCATGAAGCGAGCGCTTCACTTCACTCATCAATGAAATCCCCAGTCTATGGACTTCAGAGACCGACCAGGATTGCGTCATTGATGGCCAGAGAGTTCAGAGATGCACACGCACCCGTGGACAGAGTCTGGACGATCTTCAAGCAAGACATCCACCGGTGGCATTCGCACTCACCCATTCACCACCACCCCAACGCGATCTTCGACAAATCGTGTGACCTTTTGCACCAGTCAATTGGTGTGGATCATGGTGCGGGAGTGTTGGTGCGAGTGCTTCACCCTGTGCGACGGCAGCTGATGAGTTGACCCCAAAGCAGTTCGACCCGCTGTTGATACGCTCATTTGCGGATTTGCATCGAGGTGGGCGGCTACCACAACACACTCTCACACCGCGAGAAAGAGAGTCAACCATGCACGACATGAATTCTACTGCGATGGGCCTGGTGCAACGATACTACACGTGGGCCGATGACCTCGAGATTCGCTTCTTTGACTTGATGGACCCGGTTGGCAACTACAAATTGCATCCTGGCGCCGATTATCCACTGGCAAACCTCGGCACCGTGCTGCTCATCATGTCGGGTTACTTGCTGTTTGTGCTGTTGGGATCGGTAAGTCTGGTGCTCCATAACCAGTTGGTGTCTCCGTCAGGATCTGACCGTGGTGGCCCTGAACTCACAGGCGATCATGAAGATGGGCGTTCCAGCCATCAACACGGAGCCATTGCGCTTTGTGTACAATCCGTGTCAAGTCATCATCTGCTCCTATATTTTCATGGAAACATGCGTGCAAGTGTACAAACACGTACGTCCCCATGCGCGCGCGCATCGATAGCAACAGTAGCGTTTTTGGGGCGTCTCTCACTGACGAAGCTCCTCATGGTGTGTGTGTGTGTGTGCGCGTAGAACTACTCCATTCTACCGTGCAACGTGTTTAATCCGCGCGAACCCGTGATGGCCAACGTGGTGTACGCTTTCTTCCTGTCCAAATTCCTCGACTTTTTCGACACATTGTTCATTGTGTTGGGCAAAAAATGGCGTCAGCTCTCGGTGCTTCACGTGTATCATCATCTGAGCGTCATCTTTGTGAGTACTTCTACGAGCAGTGAGCAGTAGCAAGTGAAGGAGTGCGTGTCTCGTCGCTGACCACGGTATGCACGCTTTGAACAGATCTTCTACCTGGTGTTCCGCGTGGCCCACGATGCCGACATCTTCTTCACGGTGTGCTGGAACTCGTTTGTGCACATCATCATGTACACTTACTACTTCATCTGCATGCACACGCGTGACATTTGGTGGAAGAAATACCTGACCACCTTGCAAATCATCCAGTTTGTCAGCATGAACCTGCACGAGTACCTCACGGTCTCCAAGCAATGCCAAGACCATGCGCTACGCGTGGTCGTGTTTAGCGGCTTTTACGTGCAATCGCTGCTGTGGCTGTTTATCAACTTTTACATTCGCTCGTACTGGCTCAACAGGAAGCAACTGGTCAAAGATCAACCAGCTGACAAGAAGACCAAGTGATCAGGATCCAATAGCTACACTACATGTAAACGAAATCACTGGGCTCATTTGCTTGTTGGCTTTGGTTCTTGACCTCTAGTCCGATGCAGTGTCTTTTCGGTTCTTCAAGGTGCGTTTGGACCCAGTGCACTTCACCCACCATCGGCAAGCAATTAGTTGTTCATCTGTAGTCGCATGTGTACGATGAACAAAACGAACCGCCACGACTTTGGTACTCCATCTCCTGTTTTCGCTCTTTAAAGACCAGCGCTGCCTTTCAAAGCAACTGTTTCTCTCCTTCCGAAAACAATTCTTCTCGGACTCGACGCTCG
>JAMFLO010000160.1:0-75375 GCA_027475765.1 Paralagenidium karlingii
GGGAGTTGTCACCGCTGGAAGTGTGTCGAGTTCTGGAGCGGTGTCGGCCGCGAGTGTGACGAGTACTGGTGTCGTGACGGCAGCGGGTGTAACCAGTTCTGCCGCAGTGACAATCACCGATACCACAGCTTCCACCACAACTTCGTCTGGAGCGTTGATCGTTACTGGAGGTGTGGGTGTGGGTGGATCAGTGTACGTTAGTGGAGTTGTGAATGCTGGTGGAACAACGCTTACATCAGATTCACGCGTTAAAAAGAACATTGAGACTATCACGACTTCGCGCGAGTTGATGATGAAGCTACGCCCGGTAGGTGGTAGGTGACGTGAAGAGATGTAGACCCCAGCAACTGTATTGGTAGCCTTCTCTTTCTGTGGTGCTTATAGGCGGTGGTTTGTGTAGGTCACGTTCGAATGGTGCGAGCAGCAAAATGTTACCAAGAGGGGGTTCCCACGCGGAAGGTTCTCAGGTTTTCTGGCTCAGGAACTCGAACAAGTGATGCCTGATCTGGTTGCCGAGGACGGCGACGGTTTGAAATCCATACATTACTCTAGTCTGATCCCATATCTCGTGCAGATGCTTCAAGAGATGCAGCATGAGGTCAACAAACTTCGCAATGAACTCGAATCTATCTCGAATGCAACTGCTGTCGAGGCATGGAAAGCCTGAAATGAGAGTCGCATTGGTATAGAGGATAAGGAATCCGCTCGTAGAACACCAATTGCTTAAGGATCTATCTGCTTTGCGAGTCCATGGGTCCAAACCACTCACCAACTGCCTCGGCAACTCGATGTGCTCGCGCTTGCACTCGTTGTGTGCAATTGAGTTCACCGCTGACCTCAACTTCTGGTTTAGGACAAGCCTATTCAAGCGGATTCCTTGAAGCTGATCCCACGCGGATTCTCCTGCAAAGAAACGTCTGCAGACAAAATAGGCAAATAAAACACACCAAATCATCGTGTAGCGATTTCTTCCCTTGCGACGCAAAAGTGCCGGCAAGGTTCCAACAACACGCGGTAGGAGAATGATGGCGTTTTGGAAGGTGACCTGGGAGGCAGGGACGAAGATACTACTGCAGTTTCGAGCTCTTTGACGTGTAGATGGCTTTCGATGCGCCTTTCCCGTGGAGGTCATTCGTGGGTTTACTCCGTTTGAGAAACTTCGGTTCAGACATGGCGATTCTCCGTTGCAGTCTCGGCGTTTGGTTCGTCTCCATGGTCCTCTCGGTCGTGTCTGCCAGTGCACTTGACGATTCGACCGATGGATTCTTCTTCGGCACAGGTTCATTTGACGATGGCAGCATCAAACCCTTTGCATGCACACAGAGCAGCGTGCTGCTCAATCCTCTTCCAGTGCTCCAGACATTGGAAGAAGGCGAATCGTTCACGTCCGAGATATCACTTGAAATTGGTGCCGACAGAACGTCCACCGTCCTCGTCAATCTCATTGTAGGCACAGGCCTGCGAGTGAATCAGAGCTCGTTCCTCTTGAATGAAGCCAATGGCTTCACGGGCAAGTTTGTGATGCGTGGCTACCCGTTTACTGAGCTCAAAGTGAAGCAGTGCATGACCCTGACCATCCAGTGGGGTTATGTGGAACATCCCGACTGTTTCCAATCCACGCAGCTCGTTCGATTGATGCTGAAACGACGGATCGCGAGCATTGGGATGGTGTACGGGGCCGGCCACATCCGATCGTTGGATGGTCTGCAGTTCGACTTCTACGAGACCGGTGTGTTCCAGCTGGCCCAAGCAAGAAACCTCGAAGTCCAAGTGTACACTCGAAGATCCACCGGCTCCCAGAGCACCTTTGTTGCAGGTCTTTCGGTGGCTTTCGGGAACTCGGTGCTGCGGTTCTTCATCGAGAACCAAAGGCTGGTGCTGGCCAAAGGCACGTCGCTTCTTCCTGCTCTTTCAGTGGAGAAGTCGACGACCCAAAGCGACTCGTATCGGGTCTTTATCAGCGCCGATCCGGCGAGTTACCTCGATGTCAAGTTGTCGTATTGCGGATACGATGTCTGCCTCACTTCCATCGACGTGTTGTCGGCGTATTTCACGCGAGATGTCCACGGGATCCTGGGCAACGCCAACGGCAACACACTTGACGATGTCAAAGAGTCGGCCAAGCTTGGTCAGCTATCCCGTGTCAGCTCTCTTAACAACTTGTTCACTTGCACCAACGAGTGCTCGGGCCTCGTGCAACCCCCAACGGACGCCGACCTGATCCAGATGGATCCAAATCGCTATTCCCACCAAGGATTCACTCCATTAACAACAACAATCCCCTTGCGCACTACTGCCCCAACCACGTCGCAGTTGCGTGGATGAAGCCATGTGGTGCACATGATTCCTCTCTCTACTTGTCTAACGGACGGCTGCGTCAAGAACCCACCAGTCTTTTGCATGTTCGTCGAAGGTTTCTAATTGATCAAATCGAGATGTCGTGTTCTCTCTCTCTCTTCCCACCTTTGCATGACACATAGAAAAATATGGGCGCTGCCGGTGATCGAAACCGGGACCTCTCGCACCCTAAGCGAGAATCATACCACTAGACCACAGCGCCATACGTTCTTCGATGACTGAGAATAACACAGTAAAACATACAAAGCCATCTGGCATCCCCACTGGGTCACATCGCTCTCACCAACATCCATACCACCCGCAATGCCATTTGGCCAATTGGTGCTGGGACCGCCTGGGTCAGGCAAAACGACGTACTGCAATGGTATGCAGCAGTTCCTCAAGAGTGCTGGCCGTGACGTCGCCATCGTCAACATGGATCCAGCCAACGATCACTTGCCGTACACTGCGGATGTGGACATTTCGGAGCTAGTGTGTCTGGAGAATGTTATGGATGAGCTGGAGCTGGGCCCCAACGGAGGTGCGCAATTGCTTTCGTGATATTCCTGTGAATGTGGTCAATGTCGCGCTCACGGTATCTCTGGGATGGGGGTGTTGTTGTCTCACCAAATAGGCCTCGTGTACTGCATGGACTTTATTGACCACAACTTTGAGTGGCTCCAGGACAAACTCGAGCAATTGAAAGGCGAGTGGGGTCAATTTGATGGCAAGGTACATGCTTTCTTTACTAACCAAGTGCTTTGCTTACAGGCAAATACTTGCTCTTTGACTTCCCAGGCCAAGTGGAGCTCTACACCCACGAGCAGAGCGTCTTCAACATCGTGCAAAAACTTGAGAAACTGAGCTTTCGGGTGCGTTGTCACAACTGCTGTGGCATTTTGCTGTAGCCATTCGGAGGCTGACCTCGTGGTCGTCGCTCATTGTAGCTCTCTGTTATACATCTCGTTGATGCGCACCATTGCACCGACAGCTCCAAGTTTATTTCCGTGGTGCTGCTCAGTCTCTCGTCAATGGTTCGTCTCGAGCTTCCGCATATCAATGTGCTCTCCAAAGTCGACTTGATGCAGCAATACGGGCGACTCGCCTTCAATCTTGACTTCTACACCGACGTGTTGGACCTGCGCTACTTGCTTGATCGACTCGACGGCGAGCAATTCGACCACGGCCCTGACGACGCCGGCAACGCGTCGGGGACTACGCTGCGCCAACCAGTCGTCAACAGTGTGCTGCAACAGAAGTTTCGCAGAATGAACGAACTGCTGATCGAAGTAATCGAAGACTTTAGTCTTGTGAGTTTTCTGCCACTGCAGATCGAAGACGCTGCCTGTCTGCGCAACTTGTTGGCACAAATCGACAAGAGCAACGGCTACGTCTTCTCCAGCGTCGACTGGCAACATGCCGTCGCGACAGACGCCTCTCTTGGGGACCAAGTCGCCACGGTACAAGAACAATACCTCAGTCAACAGGAACTACCGCTCGAGAAAGAGTTAGAGCAGATCCAGCAGTTGCGCTCGCGTGGCCACGGCGCACACGACTGAACGAGACCAAGCAAAAATGCAAAAGTCACAAGGAAAAGGGACACGCCAAAGGGTTCTTTTTTTTTCTTGCCAAAGCCATTATGTTACGCTCAAAGGGAACTCAGTAAATTAAAAGAAAATGCCACCTTGGTCCTCTCCGCTTTCGTCAATGGTCTTAAAATACTGTTCAAACGTCGATGACTTGGACGCTGGTTCATGGGAATTGGCTGCCGACGAGAGCGCACTCATCGACATGGAGTACTTTGAGGTACGCAGGGAATTGTCTATTGGCGCAGCAAACGAAGAGAAAGGTGTCGAATAGAGACTGTCGAGCTCAAGATCATTGCCATGAACAGCGCTATTGCCAAGTCCTCCAAGCCCCACGCCAAGGTTACCCGGTCGCGACGTGAGCAGATCGCCACTGCAAACAACAATGAGCAAACACATAAGATTCGGGTGTTGATGACACAAGAACGATGTAGAAACATAGAAGGCAAATACCCCATCGGTCGCTGGTGCGTGTCCAGGAGACGTAAATCATTCATCGACAAGTTGCGGTTGGCCGCTGTTGAGACTTTTGTCATAGCATGAAGGATCTCCGTCACCTGCTCAACATCGTTCACGAAGTACTTGGCCGCACTTGGTTTCTTGCCAACTGTCACTGTGAAGAGTTTCGGACGGCTTCGAACTTCCTCCAGATACGAAAACATGAATTCATCGGAAAGATCGTCGCCAACACACAGAATAAAATCGGCATAGGAGTTGCCAGACGACTCAATTGTTGACATGATTCGGTCCACAATGACGCCCTTGTCAACTCCTTCAGGGCGTACTTCAAGATAATCCGAGCCGGTCAAGACTTCAACCTGGAAATGCTCCAGCACTTGCGTTAATTGATCATGCAGCTCCTTTGCCTGCAGCTGTCCGAATTCTGGATCTGCATCGCGATATTGCCACAACAACGCGCTTCCTTTCAATTCAATATATGTGCCGTGTGTTCTCTATCAGCGAACGAATTAGACGTATGCGTACATATTCCAGAGCATCTCATTGAAATTGAACTCACCTGGGTGTAGATATCCATGACTGAGTGGGTCACATCTTTCCACGAGTCATCGAAGTTGTCTTTCGTACAGAGCCAAACGCCTTCTTGAGTGTCCAATCCACTATTACGGCTGTCACCCCACTTGTACAGGTACCCGTGTTCGGCAGCGAGTCCCAAGCCTCGCACAGAGCCCAACAGTTTTTCAAGATCGACACGGTCTTTGCCACTCAACACAAAGACAGTATTACGCGGATCTGCACACAGAAGACTGAGGGCTGACAGCAATTCGGGAGGGGCTGCAGGAAGATCCACGCCAGACACAACGGTGCCATCTTTTCCGTCTTTCTTTCCATTGTCCGCACCAAGATACTTGGAAAAATTGTGTGCAGCCGTTGGTTCAGGGACCAGAGTGTTGCCATAATCAAAAAGCAAAACACGGCGAAAGCTGTTACGATACGCACGGGCCACGGCATCGGTCTCAAGCAACTTGAAACCTGCATTGAACTCAAGCATCCGAAAGCCCAAACCCAAACCGTATCCCATGTATTCACCTTCGCTGGAGGTTTTCTTCGTGCGCTTGAGGTCGGTGAGTATGCGCTCGGCCCATTTAGTTCGAGTATTCGTCATGATATACTCCAGGTCTCTTTTGTGGCGAGCATGCTTCTCTTCTTCAGTCATGGTGAGTGCCAAACGCAGAGCACTTACAATCTCTTCGCGTTTCCAAGGATTGCACGTCACGCACCCCGTAAGCACTCGCGAACTGCCGGAAAACTCCGAAAGCACGACAGCACCAGACGAATTCGCAATGTGATGGGTGTAAATGAACTCGAATGGATAGAAATTCACCGCATCACGCACGGAAGTGCCAAGCTGAAACAAAGACAAGCAACACAGTTGAAGTCAGTGAAGTCTCTGGATACACAAAAAGAATGGAATCCACTTACAAAGATGTTACCAAGCCGCCATAACGGCACTCGTTGAAGCAGGTCGGTCTTTTCAACCTCCCAGTAGGCAATGACTGGGTTGGTACGATTTGCTTGATACTTTGCATTGATTCGACGAATAGCTTCATGAACTTCCATGCGTGCTTGGATCTGCTCTTCGCTGGGGTAGTTTGATGGATCCACCATGGCGATCTGGATCACTTGAAGCGTTTTCTGATACTCTGGATACTCCATTAGTAACTCATCGACCGCTGCAAACTTGAGCTGAAGTCCCTTTAGGCGTTCACATTTGTCCAGACCCACAATGATGTGCATATTCTTGGCATCATATTTCTCACGCAGCTCCTCGAGCGACATGTTCACTTTCTCCGTTCGATTTGCTGTGTCAAGGAGTGGAGGCTCAATGCCAATATGACTGATCGTCAGCATCACAATTCGTCCGCTATACTCAATCCCGATGTATCCGCCTGGTTGCGCGCTGTATTTCAATCCCAAAATGCGCCGACAACTCGTGAGGAAATGGCGCGCATGTTCATACAGATGAAAGCCGATATGATCTGCTGAGAGAACACCACGAAGCAAATCTGCACGGACCGAAAGAGTTCGAAAGATCTCCGAGGATGGGAACGGGGTGTGTAGGAATAAACCCACATTGACACATGGCAAACGGCGGGACAGAAACGACGGGGCAACCAGTAAATGCAGGCCCTGAACCCAGATCAGATCCCCTTCGTTGTATACTTCGATGATTTTGTTCACGAAAATACGGTTCACATTCTTGTACGATGCCCATGCATTCTTTTGGGAGCTTGGATTCCACCAACGCGTTGGGAGACGTCCATAAATGTCAATGATATTGTGGAAAACGGGCCAAAGTGTTCCATAGCAAAAGGCATGGAAAGTCTCCGCCACTGAGGGATTCAAGAACACAGGCACGCAATGATACTGCTCCAGTTGCTTGGCGAGTCGTTCCTCGTCTTCTTTCGGAATAGTCGCATTGCAGTGGACTGTGCCAACCCAGGTCAACCGCATCGAGCTCATACGATCGCGATTGAAACTGCTCTCAAAACCGCCTCCCAACACCAGACCCGATGGACAAACAAGATTGTCGTCTTCCCACTCAATTGTGTACTCGCCTTGTTCACTCCGTTTGACCATCACTGGCAAACGGTACACCACAATAATCACTCCATCCGTGGATTCGATCACCACGTTATGCGGGGATTTGACCGAGTCCTCCGAATACGACCGCGACCGGCTCACAACGGGGCTGCTACACAGCACGCGGGTTCCTCCAGTCGAAGATGGACCGGAACTAGTTATGTCTTCGTTTTGGCCGTACGTCGGACTGGGCTCACTCACGTGGCGATGGAGCGGAGCTGGCTGGTTTTCGGTTTCTTCTTCTGGTATGGACTCGGAAATGGACAACGCTGTGCGTTTCAGATTGCGCTTGGGATAGGAGTTGGGCGCCGCCTCTGTGTCGGACCCATTGGCTCGGCGATCGATAAAGGCCTGACCAGAGCTCAAACGTGGCACTACTCCCCAAAAGGCTTCACGTCTTGCTTCAGGGTCTGCTTCGGTCGTGGAAGTAGCAACAGAATCGAGGGTGTCTTGGGTCTGAAGGTCTTCCGAGCCGACTACTAGTTCCCGCGGCATCTCAATCGTCTCGAAGCGCGTGAATCTACTTCCAGTGCAGACAGCATAGCGATATTTGATGGTGGTGCCGGCCGGCACGACCACCGGTTCGAGGTTGTACCAGATCGGATACAAGTCAGGCGTTGTGACTAGTGCGACGCCGTTCTCGTTGCCGCCGCAAGGATTGGGCTGACAGTCGATGGATCCACCCAGTGCCGGCACATCGCCGACCAGGAACACCGTCTGGCCGTGGCCCAGCGGCGCGCACACCTGGAAATCAATGCGAGTGCCCTGTGGAGCGTTGGGAATGCCCCCAAAGCTCACTCCGTGGCGTAAGCGCTGCAACATTCGCGCGATCTACGAGTCGGTTGCTGTTGGAGTTCAGTCGCGAGGTAGCAGGGGTCACGAGCTCACTCGTTCGCCGCGTCAAGTTCAGCCACTCACCTCTTGTTCGTGTCTTTCGTCCTGCTCGCTGTCTTTTTGGTCACTGCTCCCTTCCCGTCACTCGCTTGGCTTCTTCTCTTGCGCTTCGAGTCACGACAAAGCCTCACAGCACGCTCGCACTCCGTCACTTCACGCTTTCTCCTTCCTGCGGTTTATCTTAATACAAGCCCGCCCCCAAAGAAACAAACAAAAAAAGATGGGGCCGACTGGTGTGGTCCACCCCACGTCACTCTGATGCGCCACCATCTATTCGTCTGGGGGTGCAGGGGTGGTGCGACGACACGCACCACACGAACTGCCACATCAACTTGACGACGTCATCCCTAACACCGCAATCTCTCGAAAACCCCGTATAAACGGATAAAGAGTTGACAATCGCTTTTGACAGGACCACCCAGCAAACACACTCGGAAACGTGGCAGCATCAAGAGCTTCAGGATGGCTCCGCGTGTGTCGTTTTTGGCGCGTTTGCGCGGCATGGACGCGTATCCCAAGACGATCGAGGAGTTCAAAGTGCACACCATGCAAGGAGGACTCTGTGAGTGACTGATTCTGGCTGGATGGCCTGTGAAAACTTGACCATTTCCCTGATTCTTTGGTGTTATTGCGGGAAGTCTCGCTGCTGGCGTTTGGGTTTATTGTGATTCTTCTCATGTCGGAACTGAGCTATTACTTCACAGTGGTGAGCGCAAAGACCTGTCTCCATGGATCGTTGACTATGACGCTCTGCTGATTGCTTTCTTCTCTTTGTGCACCCCAGGATACCCATGACAAGATGATGGTGGACGGCACTCGCAACCGTCAGGTCATGATCAACTTCGACATTGAGTTCCCACGGTGCGATTCATCAATCTTACTCATATTTTCATCCATATGAAACTCATGATTGCATGTACGGGGCAGGATGCCATGCGAATTGTTGGCTGTCGAGTCTTCCGACATGGCTGGCGCCATTCAGGTCTTTGATGCTTGACAACCCCTTGCCATGACTCTGACTAAAGTCGTCTCTTTCGCGGTGATCAGCACGACATTGGACACAACATTAAGAAGACTTCCATCGACGCGAATGGTTGAGGGCTTTCTCGGTGTGAATACCTTTAATGCACATTGAGTGGATTCTGAATCGTGATTATGTAGGTGCTCCGATCAAGGAGGTTCAAGTGGAGAAGGTGGGAGATGCAAGCAGCGAAGTTGACATTCGAGTGCTCCCAACTGACATTTTGTGCACCAGATGGGAGAGACATTGAACCAGACGGATGCAACTGAGGGGTATGGCATCTTGCGTTGACTCTGGCTAACTTGCGAGATATGACGAGGTATGACTCATTCAACACTGCGTCTAGTCCTCAATGTGGAAGTTGCTACAGCGCCGGTGAACCAGGCGAAGTAAGTGACGATTGGTATGTTGATAAAAGTGTTCAGCAATGTGCTGATGAGTCGTGCACTACTTCATGGTAGTGCTGTAACACTTGTGACGATGTGCGAAAAGTCTACGAACGAAGAGGCTGGATGATGCCAAGTCTTCATACCATCGCTCAGTGCCAGGACTCTGACTTTGAGAAGCTCTTGCGGGGAGAGTTAAATCAGGGCTGTCGCATCCGAGGGTTTTTGACCGTCTCCAAGGTAAACCCCGAATGACCTCTGAGGTCAATTATCCCTGATGTCTGACCGTGTTTCACCTGCAACAGGTCGCAGGGAAGTTCTACTTTGCGCCGTCCAGAAATTTCAAATTTGGGTATTTGTCCGAGAACGACTTGCTGGACTCAACGTTCAAAGTGTTCGATTCATCCCATACGATCCATTCTCTGGCCTTTGGCGACCTCTATCCGGTTCGATTTGTTGAATGCATTTATTCCTGTAGTAGTGACTCATGCGCCACCTGGATTGTGGGATACACAGGACATGAAGAACCCACTGGACAATCGACAGAAGAACCTTGAAGCCGACAAAAGAGGCACTTTTCAATATTTCATCAAGGTGACGTAGTTCGTTGACAGTGCAGTGGGGATTCCACAGTGGGCCACTCATCACGACCCCTCTTCTTGCTCGGACAGGTCGTGCCGACCGAGTACGTGTTCCTCAATGGCAATCGCATCGATACCAACCAGTTTTCGGTGACGGAGCACTTTTTGGCGATGACCCCGTTGAGCGAGAAAGGATTCCCTAGTGCGTTGGCTTGCTGAGCTGGTCGTCCATCCATCCACTGACAGAATGACGGACTTGTTGTGGCCCACACAGAGATCTCGTTCAGCTACAGCTTCTCTCCCATCATGTTCCGCATCGAGCAGTTTCGAGGAAACTTTCTGCAGTTCCTCATCAGCGTCTCGGCCATCGTCGGCGGCGTGTTCACCGTTATGGGCATCATGGATTCAGCGACCTTTGCGTTTCTCAACCGCGTCTCCAAGGCTCCACTTGCGACTTGAACTTAGACCCCAGGAGCCAATTGGATTGTCCCTTTGACTTAATTTTGGCCAATCAGATTGTTTCTTTTTTGCCCTTTTGGGGCATACCCAAGTCAAGTCAGAATCTATTTCTTGATCCACGCAGCAGAATGACCCCAGTGGCGTTGCCGTCGGAATTGTGGAACTTTGCGGTGCTGGTGGTGCTGTGTGCGCTGGTTGGGTGGGGCATTCGGCTGCTCAACTTGGCTTTTCTGGCGGTGGATCTGCGCCACGCGCTCAAGAGCGGCTCGGTAGGTCTCTCGTTTGTGGTGCTCTGTGTTGTATAGTCGACTGATCCGCCTCGCTCCAAATGAACTCTTGCAGACGATCTATCTCAATGATCTGGGACCGAGGTGAGCTGTTCGCTTTTGATTGAAGAATGTAGGAGCTACTGCAAAGCGGCCGTGTTGATTCTGTTGCTGCCTTGCTCTTTCAGTTTGCCATTGCTGTCTTGCGCTTCGCTGCGGCATTTCGAACAACTCATGCGAATCAGTTATGAGCCCGTCACGACGCCAATGCTGCAGATCTATGTGCCCTTTGAGCTACTCGCTGGCTCCTTGCGACTTGACGAAGGCAAAAGGAATAAACCGGTCAAGGGACCGTTGACGCCCTCCTCTCCGCACTCGACCCCTTCTGCGATGCAATTGAGTTTGCTTCCTCTTCAGGATCAACTGCAAGTCCATGACGACGCCAATGGTCAACATGAGCTCAGTTTTCGCTTCCAAGCAAGAGAACGATGTTTTGTTCAAGTATTTTGGGGCGTTCGCGCCATCGCACTGGAGCAAATCAACCTGGCTAACCCGCACGAGTCTTCCGCTTTCTCACCCCTTGCCCAAGCCTTGAGGTGTGGACGCACAAGAAGCGGAAGACACCGCGATGTGCTGAAATTCATTCAAAACGTCGGTTTGTTTCCAAAGTTGATCATGCAGCGGTTTTTCAGTGAAGAAACGAATCTGCTGAGTGAACACGCAGACGACAATTCGTCATCCACGGATTCGAACGAGGGTATGGAACGGACCAACTCTGGTCTGAGTGTCCTGGACCTATTGGAAGAAGACATGATCGAGTCCAAATCCATAGTATATCAGTGGGTGCACAGGAATTCTTTTCTGGCTTTGGTGTCGTCACGGATGCTGACAGTTTGTGGAGACAGGTATGAAGCAGGAGAAAGCCTCGAACTCCATACCAGAGCGGCTTCTATCGCGACGCAGGGAAGTGCCATTGATCCTGAGGTCCCACTGGAAGAAAAAGTAGAAGCGAGTGACCACGTCAATCGAGAACTCAACGCGACTGCTAGTGAATTGATTCGTTACGGAGCTGTCGTGGCCTTCTTTTGCGCTGAAATGGTCGACGATGAGCAGAAGAAGAACAGAACCAGTACCAAATGCAACGACGAGAAAGTGCTGTGTCACTTGGTGGCAATCGACTTCCTGCCGACACCTATCAAGGCAACACCCTTTGCTCCTGTCGTCATCAAACGCTTCGACTTCACACGCACCAAATGCTTCATTCCCTACGTAGGAGGTTGCAGTTCAAATGATGCATTGGCAAGTGGCTAACACTCTGACTGGTGTCGCAGGACATTTATGGCAGCGACGCATCCAACTCAGGGGAATGCGTCATCTGCTTGGAAAAGAGACGTACGGCAACGTTGCTGCCCTGTCGCCACTTGTGCGTCTGCGTGGAGTGTCTGGAAGAGATAGATCGCTGTCCTATTTGCCGTACCAAGTTCAACATGTACACCTGCTACAACGATGACCAAGATGTGTCCAAAGAAGAGACACCAGAAGTCTCGCAAGAGCAAGCCCGAGTGGCCCAAGCAACAGAAGATCCATCTGAGGAGTTTCCCGAGCAGTCTGCGAGTGCCGTGCAGATTCAAGTTATTTAATTCAGAGCACGCAAATCTCTTCGTTGGTGTTATCAGCACTTTTGAGTTTTGTGTATCTTGGACGAGCCTATTGTTCAAAAAGAGTGATGGATCCCTTGTGCGATCGTCGCTGCCTAAACTCTTTCCAGAGCCTCGACTTCTTGTTGAACGTCAGAAAGCATACGTTCAGTGCACGCAGCAGGCGTCGCAATATCCATCTCGTAGACGCAAGTCGAAGGTTCGCGTACTGACACAAGCTCATCATCTTTGCCACACAGAGCAAACACTTTGACGGCTCGTGACGGACCATTCCAGCAGCTGTTGCCATTGGTGAAGTGCATGATCGCGACACCGTCTGGATCCTCTTTCATAGGTGTTTCCCAATGGCTCCACTTGCCCATCAGCGTATGGTCCTGCCGAATCTCATTGAAGCCGCAGAATTTGTACAGATACTTTTCAATGTGCTTCTCCAGGCAGCGGTTCCGGAGCGAAAAAAACGCGCGTTCGACTCCAAAATCCACTTCCATATCCTTTTGGAGGATCTCTTGGTCCTATTCAACATAAATTGTCAGCAGAAATTGTTCTCATCACAATGTTGGGCCGTTCTAACCGTGCCTTTTGGAGTTTGCTGAGGTCTTGATCCATGCTTGATAGAATGCTTCGCAAAGATTCGGCTTCTGGAAGCACAAACTCGTCGTCAACCTTCGGGCTGCAGAAGAACTCAACTCGACAATCAGAAGAAGTGCTCGATCAATCAGCTTCAATAACCGTCAACTCACAAGAAATAGAGGTATACATCGGTAGGTGTGTACCAGATTATGGACCAGGCCCATTGAAGACGTTCATACCATCGCAACACATTTCCCTGGCCAAGTCGTCGAAACCAAAGCGAGTGCGCCAGAGAGTATCCGTTGAGGATCTGAAGATACGGCTGAACGAAATGGTCTATTCCAGCAGCTTTCCAGAATAGACGGGGCACATACAACAGCAATTCCATTATCCCACGAATGGGTGACGTCGCAAGTCCGATAGCCTGCAACGCCTTGATGAGGATTCTCTTTTGGCTTTCTGGATCGCCACGGTTGAGAATTGGCCCAAGAAAGTCCTGACGGCGGATGTCGGTCAGTGAACGCTTTCTGCATCCATGCAAATGCGTATAATGAGAGTCAAGGAACAAACAGGTGAGAAAAGGAGACAGAATCCACCGTTTTGGCGCGTTTCTCTTCTGTTGGCGTATGTACTCTGACAAAGAAACCTGACCATTCGAGACACCGAGTTAATGTGGTGTCAGAATGACCATCAATGTTACAAAGGCAACTCCACCCGGCAACTCACCCGTTCGCCACTGGACAACTTCACCACGTGCTTCTCCTCTTCTGTAGATTCTGATTCATGGGATTCGCTAATTGTGGGTTCCTCAACAGAACTCGTGGGATCGTTCTCCGAGCCAGCGGGGGCCGATAATTCGTCAGTTACACGAGTGGCTTCAGTTGTGATGGGTTCCGACGCAGGTCTCAATTGGCCATTTACACCAGTATCCACCGTGATCTCCACTTCCTTTATTCCTTGAGGACAGTCCGGACGGTCTTTTCGTTCCTTGCCGACGTCTCCCAATTCAGGTGCTTTGCAACTGTCATCGTCTGTGCCACACGTTGCTTGCTGCTTTGCATCATCATCCAAGGTGGTTTCTCGATTAGAATCAGAGTTAGACTCGGCCGAGAGCTCTTCTTGCTGTCGCTTCCGTGCCATTTCCACGCGAATCTGCTGTTCTCGCTGTTCCTCTTTTTCCTTCCACTTGGACACTTGCTCTTTCAGTCGCCTCAACGACTCGATGGTTTTCGACAGACTCTTCGAGTCTTTTTCGGCGCTGGAAAAGAATTTACCCATCTCGTCGATTGCTTTCGAGCGCTTTTCTAACCCGATTTGGATCAGTTGCAGGCGGTTCCTCGCGTCTTCAAGCCGTTTCTTGGCGATTTCACGACAAGAATTCGGACAGCTGACCCCACTAACGCTCGCTATCTCGTCACTCCCATCGCAACAATCGCAGATGCCATCATTCACACGAGATGAATGGATCTGAAGTCAAACATGAGCGAGCATCAATGAGTCCAGCAGCAACGAAAACTACGAGGAGGAGAGTGCAAGCACCTTTTCAGCGAGCGCGCGACCATTTTCGCAGTAGAACTGGACGCTGGGTAGATGGGAACACGCAGAAGTTCCTGGCTCATCTACGCCGTCGTCGCAGTCGCAGTAGTCGTCGTTGATCTGGGCCACGTCGAGTGTCCGCCGGATCCCTGCGATGTCACATACTAGCGGAGAGGAGTACTTGGCCGCCTCATTAGGTGCCACTCCTCGCACAGTCGACTGCGTCGATGGAGCGCTGGTGGTTGGACCGTGCGATGGCACATGGACCGCCGCACAGAGCCACCAAAGAGAGAGTCCGATGCCCGCATTTCGCCATCTCATGCTTTGCCGCGCTGTTGCCTCTAGTATTCGGGTGGTTCTTAACAACAGCTCTCACCGTTAGATTCCACTGCCGTTTTCTAACTCACCAGAGAGATCCTCACCTCACTTCAACTTTCTTCCACAGCGTTCATCGCATGCCACTCTAATGGAACGCGAAGCAATCGACTCATATTGGTCAACGAGGAAAGAATATCAGACAAGAAATGCATGGGTTGCTTGGCGCACAGCAAGGCCTTGGCATTCAGAATCCGCAGGTCTTGGAGGCTTCTTGGACAACATGCTGCCGATTTATAGCCACTAGTAATGGTTGGTGGTGCCAATGTGACAAGGAGATTTGGTCTTGCTCCTCTGTCAGTAGTTACCATCACTATATCGGTTTTGTAGGTACCAGCTGGTTCTTTTTTGTCGCTTGTCCTGGTCATCTTTAGCTTTGGTGATTGGGTAGCGCAGCGCAAATCCACGCACTGAACTGGACGCTTTGGCGATGGCGTACGACGCGCTGCCGCTCTCGGAGACCATCACTCTCTACGCAGTGCTCAGTGCCATTGGCATCGTGCCCTATCTGATCATCCTACTCTCTTATGTCTTCGTGCCTACCATCCAAGCGCAGCATCCGGCGGCCGATGTCATGATATGGCACGTGGTCTGTGGGCTCATGGTCGCGTTGGGTTTTGTGTCCGCGTATTTCACCCAGGTGAGTGCTGCATGGATGGACAGAACCATTGACCTCTGCAACTGAATGAAAACACCGAACGGTGCGGGTGTCTGCTCAAGAGCGTTCCTCAAGATCCCGCCATGCCTGCCCACTGGAATGAGCTGCTCGACGACCAATGCCAAGTATTTGCTCTGTACAACCAGGTGAGCACAACACCATCAGAACTCGTTGGTCCCGCGAAGACTGACTTGAGTCATTTGTGTGTGTGACGTTAGTTCTTTCTCTTGAGCGGCGCGACTTGGTATCTCATGTTGGCACTTGATCTGCTGGTTGCGCTAGTTAACCCATGGATGGGGTACTCGTGCAAATCCTGGTGCTACCACTTCATGTGAGTGCGAGGTTAACCGCTTTGGATCTTCTTATTGGACTGCTGACGTGTCGTTTTCATGCTGACCTTGTTAAGCGCGTGGACTGTCGGGGCCATATCATCCTTAGTGGTATACAAGTTCCACTACTATGGGCTTTCGGCCATGGATATGTGCTGGATCTCGCGTACGGCGGACCCAAAACAAGTCAACTACGCCAATTGGATACTCTTCTTTGCGCCCATCGTGTTCTGCTTTGTGTCGTCGTTGATTGTGCTTCTTTTTGCCAGCTTTCGCTTTGCCAGACGACAATTGGATCTCACCTATCGTGCCAAGCGTCGCAATCTCATGCAATACTACCGGTATCTCATGATGTATGGCGCATACTGGGCTCTTTGTGGATTGCTCTATGGTGCGGCATACAACCAGAACTTTGAAGGGCGAACGGCTCGCCAGTTTCAGCGCGCTTTTGCGATGGTGTTTTGCATGTATCCGCTGTTCTTGCTCGTCGTGTGGTCGCTCAATACGCATTTGTATCAAAACAATTGGACCTGTTTCTCGAGAGAACACAGTGATGGAGAGCCATACACCAGAAAACTCACGGATCACTTCAGCGCATCGCTCAGAAAAGATCTAATGCGGTATACAACGGCAGGCATCAAATGCAGTGTGCACGATGTGGCAGCTGAAGCGTTGAGATCTCCAATCCGAAGGAACCGTGGAAGCTCCGCAGATCTAGTTTTGGCTGCTGCTGCTGCTGCGGTGTCGTTGCCGATTTTCCAGATGGAAGAAGGAGAGTCTTTGGAGCTGTACAATGAGAAGAAGCGACTGGCGACGACAGTGTACAACTGTGAATACCGCTACTACGAGAAACTGGGCTTCACAGATTACGCACCAAAAATCTTCCAGAACATCCGAGAGATATGTGGAATCGATCACGCACTCTACGAGCAGAGCTTTGCCGATACACTTCTTGAACGAGCGTCGGAGGGCAAATCGGGCATGCTCTTCTACTTCACTAGCGACCGACGGTATCTCGTCAAAACCATGACAAAGCGAGAGCACGCGTTCTTGCTCAAGATCCTGCCCGCTTACCATCAATATCTGCTCAAGCAACCTAACTCGCTACTGTGCCGGTTTCTGGGATGCCACTCGATGCAGCTTCCTGTTGGATGGAACAAGATGTTCTTCGTCGTGATGGAGAACGTGTTTTCGGCAGGTGCAGTGCAAGAGCGATACGATCTCAAAGGTAATCTGTCCCAGTCCTCACGACGCAGCGGAAGTACCCGAAGCAGTGGCGGCTCCAATTCAGGTTCACGAAGCACACCTGGTTCAAGTCGAAGTACCATGACGGAGAGCCATCCGTTGCTCAATCGTGTGGAGTCACGCACGAGTCTGTGGTACGATCGCGATCTTATTTCACGGTGTGCGTACCTCTATGTCAACTCGACAACTCGGGCCAACTTGTTGGCCCAAGTCACAAGCGACTGTGGTTTTCTGCAAGAACTTGGGATTATGGACTATAGCTGTCTCCTCGGTGTACAGCATCATGATGAGCCACTCGATGCAGCGGCGCTGGATGCACTTCCTCATAACGCTGTGGTGTCGGAAGACCAGCAGACTATTTACTTTCTCGGTAAGTTCGCTGGTGATGGCCTCATCTGGTGTCGCAAAGGGTGGCCTGACGTTACATGTCAACAGGGTTTGTGGACATTTTGCAGCACTACAACTTCGGTTGGAAGCTTCAGCATTTCATCTTGTCGGCGTTTGTGGACAAGCGAAAGATCACTGCACTTCCGCCGCCAGAGTATGCGCTCCGTTTTTTGGGGTTTCTGCATACCTATGTGCTTCGAGACATCAATTCGAGTTTCAAGAGGAGTTACGGAAGTGTCGATGCCGCGCCATATGTCATTTACGAGAATGTCTAGCCTTCAGTGACGACGAACAAGCGGCTGAAGAGCAGTTGCATGGATGCCAATGGTGTGTGGGTGTGGCTTTTTTGTTAAAGAAGAGTGTCAAAATAGTAGAAGTGCATGAATCAGATACTTTGGTCGTGCCGTTCTGGGACGGGCAGGACGAGAAGTCTCAACACGGCACACTCTTGATCGCAACAGCTCTAGAACTGTTGCGTGCTATTGACTGTAAATACCTCACTCGTGTGTCGCTTGACAACTCCGGACTCACGACTGCGACAACTTGTGGCGCTGTAAAAAGTCCAACGCTATTCTCTCATTCAACTGTTCTTCACTCGAATCCACTGAAAACCCACTTTGCGAGAGCTACTTCCACGTTCAATCACAGCAACACGTCAACCAAGATCTCAGCGACTTGAACAAAAAAAGACACAAATCCAATATAATACCTCTGTCGGCAACACCACGACTGGGGCATATTCGCTGACCTCAGCGAACGAAAAGTTGCCAAACAGTTCAAGTCTCAATCCAAAGCGGTCTTCTACCAATTTCCTCAATGCACCACCGCTCGCTCGTAACTGGATCCACACCATAGTCAAAAGATTTGGTTGTAGATTTGTTTCATCTAATTTGTCACATACTCTGCCTTCCAGTTTGTCGTCTTGAAGCAACTCGACAAGTGATCCGAGTGCGAGTCGTAAGAAGTTCTCGCTCGTGTCTTCATCTTCAAAGAAATCCTGAGGAATCTGTTGCAACTGAGTCTGTAGCACCTGGAGAAACGAGCAAAACAATTCCAGTCGAGTGTGCAGCGCGGCTTCACAAGAGCACAGCAGCGACACCAGCTATATGGCACCATCATCATCATCATCACCATCAGTATCTCACTTAGCACCATCCAGAACAGAATTCCGATGCACCTTTTTCCATTGCTCAAAGGCGTTCAACGACGAGAGTTGCAGAAACAACACAAATGCCAACTGGAATTCCCCCAGCAAATCCTCCCACAAGCCATCGAATGTCGAAGCAATCAACGCTTCCAGCTGTTCACTTCGCTCGTGGTGGTATCTGGTACGTTGAGTAGCATCTAGCTGGGATTCTCTCTTGGTTATGTCCAGTGAACTAAAGCAGACAGTGCGTGGAGCATTCGGAAAGCTTGGCACAAGATTCGTCTCGAGCTGTTGGCTTGTCGTGTCTTCCTCCGAATCCGAAGGCACTATCAGACACTCCATTCCCACACCGCAGCGCTGCCCACAGAGTCAATAATGTCCAATTGGTCATTCGGTAGTGCATGTAGTCATTCGGTAGTGTGTGCATGTGTACTGGTCAACGCACCTCTAACACACTGGGGGTAATGAACCGCGACAGTTCGCACCAAGTGGCGTAATGCCGCATCGGATACGCTCCGAGACTTCCATCCAGCTGGAAAGAAAGCACCGCATCTGTTGACAAGCACTCGTATCAGTCTCTGTGCTTCTCGTTCATTTTCATGTCCTCCAGCCCTTTCACTCTCACTTCGCAAGCTCTCGAAGTTGAAACCGGGCGGTGGCACCCCAAGCGCTTCATCTCGTTGGTTCCACTGGCGAACGATCACGTCATTGGCGCTCTGCACGTTGACAAAAAAACCCTGACGTGCGCCGTGTTGGTGCTGGTCACTCGCGAGAAACACGACAAAGTGCAGCCCCAGTGGCAGCAGTTTGACGCCAACGAACTTTGGACCCGTGCGAAAGACCTCGTAGTCGACGCCAAACTCTGTGTTGGGTGGCACGTCCAGACACACGAGAAAGCCAGTTCCAAGCGCACAAGAAGAAGTCGAAGGCGAAGATGGCGACGCGGATGAATTCGCCGTCAACGCGCGAGCAAACTCACTCGTCATCAGACTGGTTGGAGGTTGATGAATGATGGGAAACTCTCCGCCTAAATACGATTCACTGACTTTGAAGAGTCATCTCAACAAGCAGCAACTATGGATTGGGTGAGTAGATGACTTGACGAACTGTTTGTTCTCTTTGGGATGACTCTGAGCTCTGAGCAAAATGGCACATCCAACAGATCAAAAATGTCAAAGACAGCTCACGCAGGTGCTACCAGTTTCCATTTGATTGAGGAGATTGAAGCCGTGGTGCTGAATGGGTTGAGGGCAGACTCAAGGAAGAGTTCATGCAGTCGATTGGCGGTGGCAATGAGATCTTATTAGATCCCGTTCTCGAAGCCAGAACGCAAAGGTACAGAACAATCCATGAGCAGCAGTCAAGAGAAACCCATTTCCGATGGTGGTGCGGGGGAAGACTCACGCGCTATGTGGTGCTTGATGCACCCCCAGCTTTTATCGCTACAACGACGGACTCGAGAAGCTCTCAAAAGCGGTCAGCAACTTCATTGACTGCTCTCAAGCGTACGCTAATGCTTCTGCAGCGCTGATGCACGAGTTTTCAACCTTCCTTGAAGGCCAGCTTGGCGAAGGTGTGCACACATCATCTCCGATCTTTTTGAGTCATCATATTAACCGGGAAGGCTTTGTTATTGGCAGATGCCGATTCTTCGGAAGACTCGAGTGCAGTGAGGTACACAGAATCCAAGATCGGATACATAGAAGTCGTCGACTCTTGTTGTCATTCTTGCGCGGTTGATACTCGTAGAGCACTTGCCCAGGGAGCGTTACGACTAGAGGAAGTGCACCAGTCGCTTCGTTCTGACGTGTTCAAGGCAGCTAAAGAGATTCAACTGCGTGACGTGTCCAAATCGATTCAAAACATTCGCCGAAACAACCAGACGACTCACAAACAGCTCCAGACCTTGAAACAAAAGGCAGAAAGAGTCATTTATCGGTGGGCAACATCATTGGCTTGGGGATCTAATCTCTCTGCTCTTTGTTGGAACAATGCGATATGTGATAGTTAGTCGAGTATGAGTCCATGCGTCGCTCCGCCGAGACCATGAAGAAGAATCAGCCGGACTACGAGAAGTCGCTCCAACGCGTGACCTCGGCTGAGTCATTTCTCATCAGTCTCACCAACGAACTGAACAAGAACTTGAAATCTTTGGAGAAACGAAGAGGTGTCGACATGAAGAACGAGTTGCTGACGATCGTGGCCAGTCAGGTACAGCATGCACGATTTGGGGTCTGGCGTGACAGTCCACTGACACGACGCGTCTTGAACAGCTCTTTGTACATCGTCGCGCAACCGAAAGCCTCGAACAGCTTCTTCCACTAATGCCTGGCATAGCAAAGCCGCTTGTGGAGTTGTCGGAGCAATCGCAAGAGCGCGCGATGACCAATCCAGCAACTCACGACGCAGTTGGAGTGATCGAGTACCAGGGGCTTGTGATCGACAGGCCGCTAGGGTACGAGCACCAGCGCGCAGCCTCGTGCGCGGTGCAGGAAAACGCGCAAGTGCATCCAATGCAGCCCGCCCAGTTCAAGGCAAGTGGCCAGCACTGGACAGATCCGAAAGGACCACTAACCAAAGCTCTCTTGTCTTGTCCCATGTAGGACTTGCATTTCGCCGAGCGCATGGCTCATGGGGTGTACGGTCGGTCGTGACTGTGTGATCTCAGAGATCTCGCTGGCACACCAGATGCACACAGCTTTCGAGGACTACTCTGATTGGTCAATAAGCTATAGCTATTTGCGCCAATCCTGATTGGCCATTTGATTCGCTTAGTTTCGGGGATCTTCCTTGTTTTTGTTCCAACCCGACTTGCGGGCTTGTTGGTTGCTCCCACAGGTTGCAGCGAGTACCAGTGTCGTATACAAACGCCAAGTGTAGCGTGGGTGAGAAACGAGGTCAAGCTCAAAATGGTCAGCTCTGCTCTGGTTCGAGGCGTGCGTGTCGCCAGCCGCAATGGACGAAGCTTCTCCATCAACCACAAGATGAACCACATCAACATGCCGGAGACGGCCATGATCACCAACGACGTGAGTGGATGCGCCTGCTCTTTTGAATGGGAAAGCTCCAACCTCCCCTGTCCGCGCGATCTGACGCGCTGACGCAAGAAGGCAGAGCGGAACTGAGCGAATTGGCTGACTTGTTGTGTTACGCTGAACTGCATCAGGGCTCCCACGTGTTTGTGCGAAAAGGATGGGAGTACTCGACCTACATGGGTATCATCGGTGGCCCTGTGCTGTTGTGGCTCGGTCTGTCCAACGTCCCTGAGACCAACTCGAAAGTCTTTGCCAGGTGAGGCCCTCACGTGGATGAACAAGCTGCATTCTGCGACTTGAAGGTGCTCGGAACTGACTCTGTCAAAATGGGCCGTGGAATCGCAGAGAGGAGGCGCTCGCTTTGCGACAGAAGAACCAGAAGAAAAAGGCCAAGACCGAAGTCCTCAAGTTTGTCAGCGTGAGTGGCTTCAAAGTGGCGTGTGGGTGGCCAAAGGGAGATGGGGCTGTCGCTAACTTTGAGCTGGTGGCATGTGGATTTTGCAGGACAACAAAGCGAGTACTCGCAATGTGATTTCGCATTAGGAGAACACTTCAGAGGCGAATGATTCAGTCGTATGGGATCCGCACAGGGGGATCAGGCCAGATCGGATGAGATCGAACCACACAATGAGAGAATGAAAGAGAGCAGTGGGCGTCGCGTATTTACTTTAAACGAGACGTGAACAAACAAATCCAAAATCAGTTAATACTGGTCGCTGTACTCACGCGAGAAACGACTTGAGCTGCTCCAAAGAGCCCAAATTGCTATCCAAAGAGACGAAATCATGAGTCGATCCTTTTGAGAACGTTGCTGCCACCCGAAAAGAGAGAATTATTCTCACCTGCATTTGACTTTCGGATCCTGTTGACGCAACAGCCCTGTCAAGATGCCGCCGTAGCCGACTTCGACAAACTCGGTGGCGCCATTCTGCAGGCAAAATGCCACGCTTTGGCTCCAGCGCACGGAGCTCACGGCCTGTTGTACGAGCAGTTCACGGATCTGGTCGGTGTCTGAGAGTGGCAGAGTGCGCGCTTCAACGTTCCAGACGATCGGCACTTCTAGCGGAAGCTCGAAGTGGAAATCTGCGAGGTGTTGGCGCAATTGGACAGCCGCGTTGCGCATCAATTCACAGTGGAATGGCGCACTCACTTCCAGCAGTTTCGAGCGAACCCTTTGACGTTGCTTCGCCAGCTTAATGGCGTGCTCCACAGCGTTCTGGTGGCCACTGATCACGATCTATTTGTCGTACGACGGCTTGAGAACAGCTCGCTGCACACCTACACCAGAGCGCGCCATATCGCTACCTGTTTGGGTGAGTTATAGTTTGCGACTTGGCACACTCCGCCTATGGATTTTGAAGCTTCGCGGCAGATCTCTTCAGCAATTTCGGGAGAGATCGGCATGAGCGCTGCCATCGCCGTTTTGTCAGCATTGGCCACGGCTCGTTCCATTTCCGTGCCACGGTAGTGCTTTGACGAGCAACAAGTCCATCAAATGGTCGATTTAATCGCTCTATGACCGATGATTTGCCATATCCAGTCGTTTTGCTTTCACTCACCACCAACTTGACGGCATCTGCAAAGCTCAGAGCCCTGGCTGCCACTAGCGCAGAGTACTCCCCGAGCGAGTGACCGGCAACAAAGTTGCAGCTCTCCGCAGTGACGACAAAGCCTTTTTCTTTCTTTCAGTTCACCCCCCAAGAACAGACCGCATCAGCTCCGATCTGGTGTTTTTGCACTGTAGAAGCCGACCGCACCTCGAGAATCCGCAGAAGTGCTATCGAATGCGTGAGAATCGCTGGTTGCGCAAAGCGCGTAGTTGTGAGCTGCCGCTGGCTACCTTCCTGCATGAGTCGACCCAAGTCCATTCCCAGCGACTCATTGGCTTCCTGCACCACCCGCCCCACCAGTTGCGGCCAATTGGCCAGCAACTCGCTCATCATCCCTACGCGTTGACATCCTTGACCCGGAAACACCAGCGTCAAGCGCCGAGCCGCCATTACAACAATTATCCGATAAAAGACAAATCTTAGGTGATGCTATGTATCAAGTCGTTAGAACACGTAGAAACTTCAACTGGAGAAACGGTTGGTGGTCTATCGACGACGGCGATCCATATCTCTGCGACGAGAGCCTGGTGAGGACCCGCGTTGGGTCGAGTCATTGTTGTTGTTACTGCTGTTGGAGCTGTTGTTGTTGCCGCTGTTGCTGTTGTGGTGGTGGCTGTTGCGACCGCGATTAAGGCTGTTGCCACGACGGTGGGAGAAACTGTCTGCCGGCCGGTCGCGACTGTGGCTACGCACACTGTCTCCATTGGCCTTGGACATCTTCTTCCTCTCTTGACTTCCCCCGCCTCCGCTTGCACCACTCTTGGGCGGTTGCTCACGACGTTGTCGCTTTGAGACAGAACCAGACTCACCTGAGTTCTCTCGTTTTGATTCATGTCGGTCCTGGTCTTGATCTGGAGTGGCCCCCACGGCACCTTCTTCTTGATCCTGGGCCAGATCATGGTCTCGATCTCGCTTTCGGTCCTGATCTCGATCACGCTCACGCTCACGCTCTCGCTTTCGAGATACCAAAGACACAATCTTTCTGCCAGTGCCACTTGCTGGCCCTCCAGAGGTAGAGCTTCCTCCGCCTCCGGCATTGCCACTGGATTTGTCCTCTCTTGCGTTCTTGCGCTCCTGTTCTTTCTTCTCTGTGAGCTGACGGCGTAACGCGGCTTCTGTCGACTCCACTGCGCTTCGTTGACGTTTGCGACTGCTACCAGCATCATTTTGATCGCGATTGGCTGGGATCTTCGCTTCGGAAGACTCCCTTGCCTCGTCCCTTTCCTTTCTGTGGGCGGACGTATTGTCGACACCTCGCCCTGCGTTCTCGCTTGGTGGAACGATCTCACCACTCTCGACTTCTTGCGTTTGACTTGTGCTAGCAGAACGCTTTTGGTTTTGCTTGGCTTGTTCGTTCCGCTTCTTCTGTGAACGCTTTTGGACACTGGTCAGTAGCTTGTCTTCCGCAAGTGTTGACTTTCGCTTCGTCAGCAACGCGAAGTATCGCTTCGCCATGATCTTGATATCTTCGCGATCTTCCTTTGTCAACCCTTCGACAATGGACAGCAAATGCTCAGCGGTTGAACGGCTGTTGGGAAAGACGTCGATAGTCTTGGTCAGCACAATCAGAGTGTTTCGGATTTGCATGTATTCACCACTTTGCAACGTGGTGGCGTACACTCTTTCCATCCACTTATGCCATTTGGCATACATCGACTTATACTGACGGTGAGGAAGCAGCTTGTTCGGGTCGTTGAGATCAACACTGCTCACATTTTGCACACAGCATGGTCAGCACACCAAGTCGTTCACCATTAGCATGTCGACAAGTGCTCCTTACCTGAAGCCGACTTTCCCATTCAGTGCCTGTTCCTCAAAGTCGCTCACACTTTGATACCAACGATGTAGCAAGGTCAAAGTCTCCTTCATGAATACCCCGAAATTACCGGCTTCTCGTTCAGTGACGCATAACACGAGTGTAGCCAGCTTCAGATTCACTTTATGATAATACTGCAAGGTGCTGAAGCACGGCGTGCTGATGTAATGGATCCTCTCCATGAACTTTGCACAAAACATGGCGTCTTCTGGTGAGATCAAGGCACGAGGAATGATGCACTTCTGTAAGAGTTCATTGATTGCCGACTGGTTCGTTGATTCCTTCACGAAGAAGACGGACTTCTTCTCATCAAGCCGTTCGAAGATCTTCTTGCGATGATTCACCTGGTCTTTTTGCTCATTTGTGAGTTTGTCAATCATTACGGACACACGCTCGCGCATTTTCTTGCGATCGCTTGGCCGTAATTGGCCGCCACCGGATGAAGCAGCTGCCTGACCAACTGTCATGGAGTTACGAAGTCTTGTGATTTCCGACTCGTATTGACCAAACGGGATATAGATATCGTAAAGCACCAGACTCCAAAACGTCACATACATATCTTCAGTCATCCCCACAAGAGGGGTTGCATGGTCTTCTGTCTTCTGCAGTGCCTCTTTGACATCGTTCAGCAATGCAGGAGAATTCATCGCCCACTTTCCATCCGGCTCCACCGAACTCGAGTTACTAGAGGACGCGTGAATACTTCGAGGTGCTTTGCGCAACATAGGATCATCAAAGCGAATCGCAGGTCTACACAGAGTTAGTGCGAGTTCTGGTGGCAAGCGATACTCGGCAACAAGTTGTGAAACGGTTGGGAGCATATTTGTGTAGACTCCTGGATCACAAACGCCATTCAAGAATTGCAATAGTTGGTTCAAAGTCATCTGGCAAGTATCGTACAGACGGCCAAGCAATTTGAGGTGCACTGGGCTGGCTTCTTCATCGAACTCGATCTTGCTTCGAACTTGGCAAATCAATACACACAGTGGAAGAGCCAGGTTCTTTTTAAAAAGAGCATCACGCAAGCGTGGAATTGCACGACGGTTCATGAGCTTTGGATCAGCTGGTTCATGCCAGAGATGAGGTCCACCAGCTTGGGCTTCCAGTTGGCTCAGCGATATGTCTTCAAAACTGACGCACGATCCCATCTTCGAGAGTAACTCACTCAAGACAACGAGATCCACAGATTCCCACTGCTCCAGACGATGAATCAAATACTGCAACAAACCACCAAGTTCAACGTTGGGGTACTTGCGATAAAAGCTTCCAGAGAAATTCGCCAAGGAAGCAAGCCAGAGCGAGATGTTTGTGCCATCAGACTTCATCGACTTGCGTGACTTGGACAACTCACTAATGAGCACATATGACAAAACATCCATTCCCAGCGGAGTGACGAATTTGAATGATTCCACAACAGGCTGAATCAAGTTGTCGTACGATTGGATCTGACGCAGCATTGTGCGGAATACAATAAGGGGGTTTGAATGAGCGATATGGGTGAGACTGCGACCAGATTGCTTGGCACGATCCGCGGTAAGTCTTCGCATGACTTTGCGCGTGTCTTGGACACATTTCGCCTGGGTCACACTCATGTCGGCACTCTTCTTGTAACTCTCTTCCCATTTCTGATACATACGATAGCGCTGAGTGAACGGATACTTCTTGATGAGCTCCCACAGCTGAAAGGCGACACTGGGGTCGCATTCCTGACATGCGAGAGACGGTAGAAAACACTGATTAATGACGTCGTCGATTCGAGTCAGATTGTCCTCGTCGGAATGGCTCTCCAAGTACCGTAGCACCACTCGCACAACCTTGTTGAACAACGATGGATCATGATGCAATTGCGAGCCAAGGAGCTCGAGAATCGGAAACACGACTGACAGCAATTCGCTCTCTGATTCCAGTGGCTTGGCACCGCAGTTTCGCACCAGTGCGTTCTTACCGCTTTCAGAGTCAGACGGCAACACCAAGCTCATCTTCTTGAACGAAATCGGTTCGTGAAACCTCTCAATGAGGACATGCACAAGCACGCAAATCTGGTGCATCATTGGCTTGTACATGAGTGGGTTGATGCCTTGCTGTTGAAACCACTCAATCATCTCAAAGGCCAAGTCATTGGCACCGACTTCCAGCAGACCAACGATAAGTCCGTAGATCTGATTGTGACTATCCTCCTCCTCTTTTGGCTCTTTCTTCTTCGCATCGTCATCGTCTTTCGACGCTGCTTTGGCTGCGAGGTTCACTTTTCCAAACGACTTGGCCTCTAGCTCCAGTTTCTCCATCCGTGCTAGTGTCTCTTTAACGATGGTCTCGCGATTGGGTGACAAATGTGGCAGCAGTTCCTCTGCAGTCAACATCTCCTTTTTGATCAGCGTTGCCGCGAGTCGATACAGAGAATGTGGTGTTGAGAGCTTTGCTACATCCGATTCTTCACGCTTGTAGAACTGAAACTTGAACCCAACGACATGAGGAAGACTCTCGCGTTTGAAGCTGCGAAGTAAATCCACAAAAAAGTCGTTCCGAGGCTGCATCTCGTACGCATCCAGCACCAGGTCGAGCACACGATTTGGGTCCAGATCAAAGAAACCTGACGGTCATGGACAAATCACATAGAATGACTCAAGTGTTCAGACAGTGACATCGTGATCGCAAAACAAATCTGACCGATGAGGGCGAGTAGATCCTTTTTGGTCGACTCAAGCTGTTCTTTTGACACGCCCGTATGAAGAAGACAAAGCACTTTAGAGAATCCTTCACTTTCCTCGCGAAGCAGGTTGTACTTGTTCTGAGTGTATCTGCATGGCATCAACTCTGTCACTCGCACCACAAACAGACCACAGCGAGCAAGGGAAGATGCTTACAGGTTTTTAGTGTTGATGCGAATGGTTTTCTTGGTCATCGTCTGCGGATCCGCCGCTAGTCCTGCACCGTGCAGCAAATCGAGTTCGATCGACGCCTTGATCGTGCGCAACGGAACGATGTTCTCATCCTAAACAATACCATCCACCATTAGCATAACGAGCCACTGTTTGGAACAGCACTCGACAACTTACAGCGAAGAGTCGAGTAAGCTTGCAGAGATTCTGCCATTCGGGACTGCTGTGGCGTTCCGACTCTTTCTTGCTGGCTTCGATCTCGTTTCCTATACATTTGAAGGCATAGGTCAAGAGACTACTGTGAGCGCAAAGCCAACAGCACCAAGAGCGCGATGTGGTCCTACCAATGAGCCACGTGACGTCCAGTAGCAGTTCTCCAAGATCCTCTCGAGATGGCTAACGAGGCCGAGCGTCAATTCAGTCGTTTAGTCAGTTGTTGAGTTCAGTTCATTGCTCCTCATGTGCTTACGAGCTTCGTGTCTTTCAGCACTGTCGTCACCAGTTCTCGAGGAGCGATTCTGTTCCGAACTGCGAGCCAAACCACTTCATAAAGAACGCCATGAACGCTACCTGTGAGTGGGTAACAGCCACGCCAAAAGAGGTCAGCGATGAGATCACTAGCGGCTATCACGAGGTCGTGGAGTGACGCCACGCGCCGCACCTGGATCGATGGCCGTAATGCTTTGGCTCGATCGACGGAGGGGCCGATCAAAAGCCTGCACCAATTGCTTCTTTCTGGGGGTACCACAACCACAGACAAAGCACCAAACGGGGGATGAGCCATACGATCAATTCAGTAATTCCTTGTTGTGTTCTCAAGTGGACTCAGAGATCTGCCTTCGCACATGAAACCAGCGCTGCAGTCGGTCCATTTGCTCAAAGCTTCTTCCGGTTTCGCCATCGCTTAGCCCAAAACAAACCAATAATGCTTTACCCCACAGCTTTACACCAATTGCTGGTCTCTGATTTGCTGAAATTGCGTCCACGAAAACAAGTGTTTGAACCAATTGGGGGTCACCTGTTGATTTGGCGACACTCTTGCGACATCCGAATCTACGCCACCATCAAGCAACATTCAACTTCAAGGAGAGCCAGATGGATCATGTGGAACACCTCACTTGGTCTTTGACTCTCAACCTCACATCTCCTTCTGATCTCGACGTGACCAAGATGTATCCTTTTGTGCAGGCTTATGGATACGACTCGGCGTGGCTGTTTCCGTGCGGCGTAGCACTGGGTCTGGTGGCTTGTCACGTGCAACACTGGCTCAGCGTATGGGCTTTCCGAGCAATGCTCGTGGCTCTTGCGGGTGGCTTTGTGGTCCACGAGGCGCTGCTCCCGTACTGTCGCCATCCACTTGAGATGGTGAGCTGCGCGGTCGAGCTGCTTTCCTGTGTCAAAAACACTCTACTGCGCATTCGTTTGCGAAATGCACCCAAATTCCCCCATTGGACTTTTTCTTATGAGTTGCTCCAATCGCTTCTTTTGTGCATCGGTAAACACCACGGTCAAAACGTGGTGCTCGTGCCTAATATGCAGGTATTTGCGCGCAATTGCGAGTTGGCAGGCAGAGCCGCCTCTTTTCTCTCATGTCAGCTGTATGGAACGAAGATCTCTCAAGTGTATGTGGGGAATCTAGAGCATCTCTGGCTTCGACAGAAAGAAGCATCCTCAAGTTCACCTCAGTTTGACGACCAGCGAGATGCAAACCGGTTCGTCGTGCTACTAATGCACGGAGGTGGCTACGCACTGCTTTGCCCGCGTCTCCATGTTCACATGGGTAATCGCCTGGCAGCTCAGATCCGCGATGTGCTATCAGGCGCTCCGTACAACCTGTCGAATGTCCAGGTGGACGTGCTGCTTGGCAATTATCGGAAGACCCCCCTGCATCGATTTCCAGCCCAAGTAGACGACACAATTGCGATTTACGACTATTTGATTGGTGATTGTCAGATTCCGGCTAAACGCATCATCATGTTTGGAGATAGTGCTGGTGGGGGACTTGTGATGTCGGGTCTTCTGCGGATGAAGCAGACCCAACGACACTTTCCGCGAGCTGCGCTGCTTTCATGTCCCTTTGTAAACTGCCACGGAGGGGAGCCAGAGTCGGAGTCGGATGACTGCATCCTCTCGGATCCATACATTCGAACCTTTCGGATGAACTATATCGCTGGTGCTGGACCGCGTGATCTCTCTCACGCTTCGCCCGTACACTGTAACTTGTCAGGACTTCCGCCATTGATGATCCAGTCAGGTGATTGTGACTGTCTGCATAACAATAATGCGCTCCTGCTTGCTAAAAGAGCCAAAGAAGATAAGGTGAAGGTCGAGCTGGATGTGCATCCGAAGTTTGGGCACGAGTTCACTATGTTTCCAGAGTGTATTCTTCCATATTCGTCCATCGGTATCGACCGAATGGCTCAGTTTGCTGCCAAGCATCTGCAGTCGAGTGTAGTTGAGAAATGACTCAATAAGCATTTTCGCTCATGAGTAATCGTGTTCTGCATCTATCACCTTCTAGTCTTCGTCCGATATCTCCTGTCGGGGCGCCGACGCGTCTCCATACATGGCTCGAAGCTTCTGAAGTCGTTCTTGAGCCACTTTGCTTACTGGCACGGAAGGTTTGTCCTTGTCTTCTTTCTCATCGCCCGAGGATACCTTAGGTTGTGTTCGAGTGACAACAACTTCCTTTCGCCGCTGGGGGCTCCGCGAGCGTCGCCGGTTGGTGTACCGGTCGATTTTGAGAGACAACGAGCCTTTGTAACTGGCTGGTCGAGACGCGTAATCACGACCAACAGCTTCAGCTTGTCGTCGTTCTTTTTCGCGCACTTGTTCGAGCAATTCTTCAGCAAGGCCGCCACCAGCGCTGGTCCTCAAGTTTGGAGGACTCTCCGCGCGTCGAGAATGCCGTCGTCGAGATGTTGATCGAGATCGCGAGCGAGAATGCCGTCGACGTCGACGAGAATGTGAGCGCGATCGAGAGCGAGAGGAACGAGAGCGAGAGTGAGAGCGAGAGCGACGACGACGACTTGATTTCCCCCTGGCTCGCGAACGGTTGCTTTCCCTCGACCTAGATCGCGATCTTGGTCTTGGAGAAGAAGAACGACGATTCGGTCGCTCTGGTGGCTTGTATTCAATGTCTCCCAAGCTCACTTTCTCCGAATTGCCATACTCGGGGAACGTCACCCAGTACTGATGGTTTTCTTCGACCGAGTCGATCACCGCGTCGTACATCTGATGAAGGCACAGTCAGCGTTCCCACCGGCACCATCCATCAATCCATCTATCTTAAAGGACAGATAAACTCACCGCGGGCTCGTTTTCATCGTCCGCATAGAGCGCTCGCACGTGTGTACCAGGCTTCAGGTGCGGAACAAGCACCAGGTTCTCTTTCTCTCGTTCTTTCCGCCGTGTGTGTAGCAAGAGCTGTGCAGAATAATCGTGAAGTGATAACAACAGTGCAAATCCATGTGCATGGGCACCCACCTTGACTTTGATGCTGTCGAGGATCTTCTTCGGGATTCGCGGCAGGATCGTGCCAAAGTAATTGATGTCTTCCAGAAGTCTCCGCAGCCATTCACCCAAGGTCCTTGTTCATCCACAACCACAAACATATTACCATGCTTCAAGATATCGGCATGAGCAGACAAATAGCTCACGTCTTGTCATTGGGGTTAGAAGAAGCATTGAACTCCTCGGGGTCGTCAAGGTAGGGCTCAAACCATTCCCACAGCTTTTCTGGATCACAAGTGTACCGCAAATACAGGAACCCGACACAACGAATATACGGCGAGTCCTATCATGGCCCACAAAATGATGATGATGAGCATCAATCAAGAGAAAGGAAAGCCAACTGAGACTCACTTTGTGCTTGAGAAGCCCCTGCATTTGACGGAGAGTCAATCTCATTGTGAAAAACTTCATCAACAGACAAAAGCAGGTCGAAGGAATGCGGGATGTTCCAGCAGAGAGAGGTTCTTGAAAAGCGCAGCAGTACAAGGTTGATAGGAATGAATCAATCATCTAGCCATACGTGGTGATTCTCCAGCATGCTTACCCGCATGGTCCACGCGATAGTAGATCTCGTCCACCACTTCGTGATACGTCTTGAACTTGCTATAGAGCGCCACGTCAGACAAGGAATGCTCGTCATGAAGTGTTTCATTTACTCACTACAGCTCATGAAAGTACGCCGACTGCAGAATGTTCTGATAGAGCAAGCTGTTCAGGTTGTAGGTGTGCTCGTTGCCGTGGCTGTCGTCACCACAAAACCCACGCAGGCAAAGAATGTCAGCAGTATTTCCAGTCTCCAGGCCAGTCCGCCAGCCAATCAGTCAGCTCACATGGGCAGTTCATTCTCTTTGACTCGTCGAGTGGTCTCATCCTCTTCTTCCTCTGTCATCAACTGAGAACGAAGCGCGAGCGACTTCTGAATCGCATTGCGCGTCAATGCACTTCGTGACATCTTTCACTGTGGCATTTACCACATCACTGCCACACCAATAACATTAGCTACTTCATGCTACTACTTCACGAATTATTCACAGTACTGCTCAATTCAGACAACACAAAGCTGTTGCAATTGTTCGAGCTCAAAGGTTTGATTCGCGGATCTGGCAACGAGAACTCGGTTGGAACTGCAGATACTGGCAGTTTACTCGGAATCCAGACACTATAATTACCCACTCACGCCACACATCACAAATGATATGAGTGTTTGCTCTAATTGCTAACCACATCAACTGCACAGCATCTTCTGCTACAACTCGAACTTGGCGGAGCTTAAATACTTAGATGCTGCCACGCAGAGTCTCCATCCAACTAAACGCTTCTTCGGCAGATTCGGCACTCAGACAAAACATTCGAGTCGTTGTCGAGTGCACCAACGTCACACAAAACGCATTCTCACGACCATTCCATGGATTCACAGCCAGCACTTCGTATACTTTGTCTTGCGGCTTCTTGGCCTCGTCGCGAGAAATCACTACCATGCCGTCGCTCAACACCACAAATCGCCTCTTCCAATGCGGAAGCAACTGACCCCGCACATACAACCATCCGCTCTTTTCCATCGAGTAGTTCTCTTCGCTGCTCAATGTGCTGACAAATGAACGCAATTCTGGTGAAGAGCACTCGGTTAGGCCACTTGAATCGCTGCTGTTGGTCTCACGACTTGCATTGCTACTACTGTCCAAAGACCCCATTTTCCTTGCGATACAGGCTCGGCTGAAGGCATGAAACCACTGATTCCGGACCATCTCGTTCTCACACTGCACAAACACGGATCGTCCAGCTGAACTAACCACTTCGAGACCAAACTCGGTCAGCGAGCCGTAAGCCACCTTGGCGACCCGCAAGCCGCCCTTTGGTGCGACGTCAAGACACCGAGTTCCTGTGTGGTCAGATGAGATGACGCAGCACTGGTCATAATAGGTAAGTATGTTGCCGTTCAAAATGAAATAGCGCTTTTTCCAGGTCTTGAAATTCGATCCCTGCTTCCACATCCAGCCATGATATACTTCGCCCAGCGTGCGAAACGGGGCCAACGAAGACGAGCGTCGCCACGACTGGCTGCTGGTCATGGACGAGGTCATTGATGAATCTCGGCTGGACAAAAACCTTGTACGGGGATGCAGGTGTAGTCGTCGCTCCTTCATGCTGCTGGTTCTTCTAGACTGTAGCAAACGAGGATGATGTTGTGAATGGTAGGTTTGCTGTTGATGCAGTTGCAAGGACTGCTCTGGAATCTCGTCTGGATAGGAAGGTGAAGCCATGGGCTCCAGAATGGGCACGTCCGATCTCCCACTTGGTGGATCCTCCAGACTGTTGGAGTGTTCATACGGTTGCTGTTCATACAGTTTGCGTTCGTGATGCGGACGATGGATTGGACGAAGATGCGTCGTCGTCTGCTCGTCTTCCAGCTCAAAGTCGCGCAGTAGTGCCTGGCGTCCAGCCTCCATAAAGCGCGGCGACTGCACTTCCATGCTCCCACTCCACGTCAACACGCACAGTTCTCGCTCTCTCTCTTTCCAGACAGAGCCAATTCGCTTGTGTTGGAGTGGCAGTTCTGTTTGGCCCTATCTATCAGCTCAGTCCTCACTCCAATAGAACACCCCACCCGATTTCTTTTTCTGGTGGGTTTCTCTTCTCTTTTTTTTTGCTGGTTAACGTAAGCAGGAGCTCACAGGTAGGGCACACACTTGACTCGTTCAACCCGGAATTGGTGTGGCAGACCACCAGATTGCAGTACACGATTATCACATGCGTGCTTGTTTGTGCTTGGTCACATACCTCTTCAGGTGCCAATCCCAACTGGCGGATCACGTCAAACCCCCTACACCTGCCTGGAGATCCTATTATCACCCAATCAGAGCGAGCATGAAATTTGTCTCCGCCAATTGCGTTGAATCTCACCCCTTTTCTCCTTCCAAGTGCAACAGTAACCTGAAAAAGACAGCAAGGCGCCGAACATTTGCTGAGCTTTCTCCACCGCCGACCATTGTCAAAACAGGGTGCATTGGACAATTGATAATCAAATGGGGGCCATAAGAACTGCTGGATCCCTCGAATGGTCCACAACCAAAACACTTCAAACGGCTTCCAACATAGCAGTCGCTGACAACCTGCATGGATCGTTGTCTGATGCCTGGAGCAACAATCGTTCGCACAACCACAATCTCTTTCTACTGGGGAAAAGGCTTCCTCCCTATATCCAAGTGGACGCCGTCCACTTGGTCCTCTCTTGCGATCCTTATGCTGGATTTGCATCCTTGATGCTTTCCAGGCACCGTGTTTTGGCATTGTGACTCAGTCAATTATCCATCGAACCCTGTTTTGTCAACAGTCCCTCAAGGACTGAGCACGCGTTTCACACATGGGGTCTTCGACCTTAGGTAGTAGGTACTGTTGGCCTTTTTCACATGCATGAAAATTCATTTTCGGAGACCAGACACTCAATGAAACGCCTCGTTTGACAAGCTATGCCTCGCTCAAACTAGGCATCCTCTGGTGCCAATGTGGGTCGTCTATGGTGTCTTGTAACCTCCTCATGTCCCATACCTCTCCGAAAAGCATCTTCACGAGATCGTGAACAAGCCCGCCGTTTGATCGTTCAACGATTTGCTGAAGACAATTGGTCACTTCGTCCAACCGACTCCTGCAGTGTGGCACTGCACCACATCCAAAGCTGATTGGTCAAAATTGCGGAGTAGATGATCGATCTTGGATTGGCTAAAAATGTCTGCTGTAGGGTTTCAGGATCTCGCTCATTCGTGTCTCTTGCCACCGCACATTTGTGTCCACACACCATGGCCTCGACGTAGATGTGGATCCACCTCGCCCTCTCTGAGGCCACGTGCCAGAGGACATGTCATTTCTGCTTTGCGCTTGTGACTGTGCACCAAACAGCCCAACGACCCGACAAGAAAGGATCGCGGAAGAGTCAATATGGTCTCCGTGCTTTTGAAGAGAGCTGCGCCCACCGCGATGCGCTCGGCGCACAACATGGCCACTCGCAGCGCCAGCACCATCCAGTCCATCCACGCCCGCGAGATCATCGACTCGCGTGGTAACCCGACCGTCGAAGTGGATCTCAAAGTCGCCAACTCGGACACCATCTTTCGCGCTTCGGTGCCCTCCGGTGCCTCCACAGGCATCCACGAAGCTGTAGAATTGCGCGATGGGGGCAAGCGCTTCCTGGGCAAGGGCGTCAAGAAGGCTGTGGAGAACGTCAAGACGGTCATTGCCCCCAAGCTGAAAGGCATGGACCCCACCAAGCAGCGAGAAATTGATTCACTGATGAAGAGCCTGGATGGCACCGACAACAAGGGCAAGTTGGGTGCCAACGCCATTCTCGGCGTCTCACTTGCGGTCGCCAAGGCTGGTGCTGCTGCTAAAAAGGTTCCTCTCTACCAGCATTTTGCGGACCTCATCGGCAACAAGAATCTGGTACTGCCAGTGCCCAGTTTCAATGTGATCAACGGTGGCTCCCATGCCGGCAATAAGCTCGCTTTCCAGGAATTCATGATCATGCCAACCGGAGCTAAATCTTTCTCCGAAGGTCTTATGATGGGCTGCGAAGTGTACCACCACTTGAAGAAGGTCATCAAGCAAAAATATGGTCAAGATGCCACCAACGTTGGTGACGAAGGCGGCTTTGCACCCAACATTCAGAGCAACCGCGAGGGTGTGGAGCTCCTGATGACTGCCATTGAAAAGGCTGGCTACTCAGGCAAGGTTAAGATCGCGATGGATGTTGCGTCGTCCGAGTTCTACCGCAACGGCCAGTACGACTTGGACTTCAAGACCGAAGGCGGAAACAAGAAGCTGTTGTCGGGCGAAGAACTCATCAAGCTGTACGCGGACTTGACCAAGGAGTTCCCAATCATCTCGATCGAAGACCCCTTTGACCAGGATGACTGGACTCAATACGGTAACTTCACCAAGGGCATTGGCTCCAAGGTGCAGATCGTTGGTGACGATTTGCTGTGTACCAATCCCAAACGTATTGCCACGGCTTTGGACAAGAAGGCTTGCAATGCTCTTCTATTGAAGGTCAACCAGATCGGCAGTGTCAGTGAGAGTGTCGATGCCGTTGCACTCGCCCAGAAGAACGGCTGGGGTGTCATGACCAGTCATCGTAGTGGTGAAACCGAAGACTCGTATATTGCTGACCTCGCGGTCGGTCTCAGCACTGGCCAGATCAAGACGGGTGCTCCATGCCGCTCTGAACGTCTCGCCAAATACAACCAACTGCTTCGTATCGAGGAGCAGCTCGGCGCCAAGGCCATATACGCAGGCGAAAAGTTCCGCAACCCAAAGAACTTGTAAGAAGTAGTACAGGAGTGAAGGACTCGATTGATTGCTTTGTCGTTAATAATCGATTGCCATCATTGATTGGACAGTCGTGTTGAAACGGTTTCTCACCCATTTCTGACCAGCTCACGATGCGCAATGGACTGTTGTTGGGTCTGGATGGAGTCGGCAAGACGCTCCTGACGCGCCAGTTGATGTCACGAGCCAACAAATCGAAAGTCAGCGTGCGTGAGCGGCTCAAGAGCATGAAGAGCCTATCCAATACCCAGAAAAGCGAGCTGGACTTGGCCCAATTGGAACTGCTTGAAGAGGAAGAGTGCATCCATGCGACGGTCAGTCATCTGGTCAACATGTCCACCCAGCCGACAATCGGCGTGGAGCATACGTCGCTGACCATTGAGGCCAAGCAATGCACTATCTGTGAAGTCGGTGCCCAGCTGCTTCCAAAGTGGAAATCATACTTCGACAAGTGCGAGTTCTGGATCGTAAGGGCATGTAGTTCACCTAGTGGCTGCTTGGACGAGCGACTAAGACGGTGATGATCCCCATTTGCCGTAGCATAGTACGTTGTCGATCTGAGTAATCTGCCGCAGATCCCAGGCGCTGCTATCGAGTTTTTCAACATCCTGCAGGTCGACGCAATGCGGCTCAAACCCAAACTCTTGGTGCTCAACAAGATGTTAGTGCTGGTGCTTCCTTGACATTGACATAGGTCGCTCTCCACTGATCCAGATCCTTTGTCGTTCCGTAGTGATCGGCTGTCACTCCTGAGTGACGAACTGATTCTCTCGTACTTCAACATCGAGCAGCTTCTTCAAGAGTCCAACGCCGTCACCAATGTTCTCAAGATCAGTGCCTTGACTGGCGAGAACATCGACATCCTTACAAAGTGGATCAGCTCTCGATTACACCCAAAGGGCCACGACAACGAGCACCTAACTGTTGGTCCGTTGTCTCCATCTCGCTTTTCCAAACGGGACCGCGACCCTGATGCGATCAAGTCGGTTCGCGAAGGCAATCGTGTTCACGTCACCGAATGACTACAGCGTCAACAGTCTCGTCAAATCTCTAGATAACACGTCAATGAGATGCTCGTCCCCTTTCGGCCTTTTTTCTTTGTTTTTCTCCGTGTTAGTTTACAAAATCACAAGCAAAACACAACAACAAAACGCAAACGGCATCTCTAGCTCTCTTGAAAGCCCTTCATCTCCTCCTTCTCCTACCAAGTTGGACTTCGGACTCTTGTCGGGGAGTTCTTGGGTCTCAGTTTTCGCGTTTAGCTGCCAAACTCTTGCACCCAGTAGTCGCTGTACTGAGCATTTTGCCCCTTGGCGTGGCCACAGCCGAAAGTCTTGTAGTCGCCCAGGATGTTGGCGCGATGGCCAGGGGAGTTCATCCACTCATTCATCACCTTAGCCACTTGAGACTGACCGGCTGCGATGTTTTCACCGACACCGCCCTTCCAGCCGACTTCATGTGCTCGTTGCGTGGGCGATGAGCCGTCCAGACCCGTGTGGTCAAAGTAGTTCTGTTGCGCCATGTCACCGGCGTGGTTCTGACCAGCCTCGTTCAGAGTGGGGTGCATTGACAGTGGCGGCAAGTCGTTCTCAGCGCGATGCTGATTGACCAAGTTGAGCATCTGCTGTTGCCAATCAGCTGCAGCAACAACGTCGTTGTTGGGATTGCTGTCTTCCACGGGTTTTGTGAGATCTCCTTCGTTCTTGACGCCATTCTCGTTCAAGAAGGCCTCCAGATCTTTGTCATTGACACCATCAACCGCCTCGGTCTTCTCCACACCAACCGCCTGAGGAGTTGGTGTTGGAGTTGCTGGCGCAGCGGTCGTCGGTGCTGGGGTGGTTGGAGCTGGTGTCGTGGGTGGTGGAGTCGTGGGCGAAGCGGTGGACGGCGCTGGAGTCGGCTCGTCCCCACCACAGTTGCCTCGCAGGCTATCGGCATGGGATTGCCAGATAACGAGCAGCAACGTGACAAAGAGAAGCAAAAACTTCATGCCTGCAATCTGGAGTCTTGTGTTCTGAACAAGTTGGAGTCGAAGTAGCCAACGTTGGTTGGAGAAGTAACTTTGGAAATGGACCTGTCCATGCCAGACCGAAAAAAGTGAATCCGCCAACTTCGGTGACTCACTAATGCTCTATCCCATGGCTTGGTCCTATGCTACAATGGTGCAACACCCAGCCAAGAATCATTCACGCTCACTATGGCAGAGTTGGCAACAGACAGCCTCGTGCCATCTGGCGGGACAGCTTCTCTCCACAAACAATTTGCGCATAGTTGGTTACTTGTTGTTGGTTCCCACCATCTGGTGCACGCCATACGAAGCTGTTGTTCGTTGATCACCAGCTGGTCAGGCCGAGGTTGCTGCCTGTGCCACCAGACGGCACAGAGAACACCCTCATCTCAGTTCGCAGTTGTCTGGGACAATCTGTAACGAAGTGGCAATTGAGTAGAAGGTGTTGAGTGATATGGAGAGTGCGATGGGTTCTCCTTTGTTGAACATGAAGCCAACCACACAAGTTTCCACCTCAATATAAGCAAATCAGGGTCAGTCAGATGGCAGCTGATGCGATTACCGCGTTGAAGACGAGCATGCATTCATTTCCTGCTGCCTTAATCACTTGCCCTGTCTTCTCTTCTTCTTACGTCCCTCGCCACTCTTTGCCGCTTGAACCTGGCCAAAGACTCGCTTGGTGTATGCTCGAATAGAGTAATCTGCCATCACCTCTTCCGTAAGAGTCTGCTGACGTTCTTTCTTCGTCAAACGACTAGATTTGAACTCGTGCGCGCCCTCCACGACGGTTCCCAGTTGAAAGTGCTTGGGCAATTGTTTCTTATAGTCGGTCGTCTTGTAGAACTTCTTTGGGTCGAGGTAGTTACGCATTCGAAGCAATGCAAAATCCTTGCGAACGTCTGAAGTGAGTTCGTGCGATTGCATATCGAACCATTTCTTGCCAGCTGTTTTGTTCATTTCACGATTGCTCGTTTCACGTTGTTGACGGGACTGTGCAGCAACATGCTCTTGGAATCTGATGGCTTTTCGTTGAGCCTCATCTGTCTTTTGTTTATCCATCTGAGCGACCCCGCCCGCCTTACGTTGCTTCCGAAAGTCAAAATAGAGCTGTTTGGGGTTCACTCCACTATCCAGAGTGTCCGGCACAAGATGTGTGGCGAGATTCTTCTTTCTGCTTGCGACTTGCAACTTGCTACTCGATGAAGAGGACTTGGACCCAAAGTCAAAACCCGAGGCGGCTACCATCGCCTGCATCATGTCATCATTATATCACTTTGTGAGAAGGAACCACATCACAGCCAACACTACCCCAGCAATCAAGACTCACAAGTTTTTCGATATCGTCGTCTGCACACTCTTCAACCTCAACAGGATCCTCCTCTTCGGTCACCACAGGACGAGACGGTTGTTCGTGCACTTCGGATTCATGATCTCCCTCCTCGTTCATCATCACGAATTCTTCTTCTTCTTCTGCTTGTGCTTCTGGCACAACTCCAACGCTTGACGAGTCAATAGCCTTCTGTTCTTTGTTCTCCTTTGCCTTGGTATCTGCACCATCAGTCTCTTCATCTGCTTGAGCTCCATGCTGCTCAGCCTGATCCTGTTCATCGCTGGCAACTGCACTGCTGGTCTCTTGGTCTGTCAGACGCTCTGCATCACTATCAGTTGTCGCCGCTGCGGGCGAAGACCCTCTTTTCTTGCTGAGCGGTTTGATAGGAGTTGATACAACTTCAATCTCTTGCGGTTCTTCTTCTGCTGAGTGATCAGGGGTGTCTTCTTGTTCCTGAGCAGGATCATCCGTGGCGTTTTCTTCGCCACTTTGCGCATCTGACACTTTGATCCTTCGTCTGCTTCGTGGAGCTGTGCATTTCGTCGCTTTGCCTCTTCCTTTGGCGCTTTTCGGTGTCTATTTGGTCCATCGTTTCATCATAAAACCCATGAGCACTTGTCTCTTGGCAGCTCATTCCCTTCGGCAAGTTGGTACCTTTTTACTGGCCGATTTGGCTGAAGTCGGAGTTGATTTTGATGGAGTTTTACGAGGTGTCTTTCGAGGAGTTTTCTTCTGCTCTTCAATCGGCGACGATGGCGCTGCAGCCGCCTCCGTTTGCGCCGCTTCTTTCTCTTCGAGCCGCGCACTTCTTCGCGTTGACACCATGTTGATGACCTTTGCCCACTTCCAGTGATAAGACGAGTCAGTTCGGTTCGGGCCGGTTCACTGGCTGCCTGAACCGTGTGAACCGCATCTCCAAACGCTGCGAACATGCTATAAGGACAGCTAACTTTTGTTGCAGCATTGATAATGGCGAGACATGGTGCCAACAAGGTAATGGATCGGGTGGCAGAAGCCACCAAGTGCATCGATCGGTTGGCTCTCTCCCTCGCTTGCTAAATGTTGTGTTCTATGCTTCGGGACAAGAGCAAACGACAAGTGCACAAACTACGGTCCAAGCACAGCACGTTAGCGCCAAGCGAGCAGACTCAGCACGAGATGCGTCGATATCTTGCAACTATCAAATGCCAACTCGTTGTGAGCATCGAGCGTTTGGTATTTCAGCACAAAGCGATTGGTGGTGACGTTGCTTCTGCTGAGTAGGAAGTCGAAGCCGACGGGAACTGCCTATTCAGGTGTTGTAACAATGGAGCTCACAGTGCAGTGCGCTCTCTTATGTGGCGGATGGCCAGCACACAGAGCTCTGAGCGAGCAATTGTTTGGCACCCAAGAGCACCATGCTACCATTCGACAAGTGGGACACCCAGTCACAGCGATTCACTGGCCAGCCGCTGCTCCCGGAACTAATTGTGCTCGTATCGATTGATCTGCGCAGCGACTGGTAGAGTTCATTGAGGTCAATCGAACCGAGTTCGAGTCATTCATGGAGGATGAGGAGTCTTTTGAGCATGTAACTATGAATTATGTGTGGAGAAGTCCTGCTTTTGCTGATCGTGGGATACGTTGGATGAAATGAATTAGTATTGCGCGCGCATGAGAGAAGACGGCGTCTGGGGAGGCAATCAAGAGGTCTTTGCGGCAGCGCAACACTTCAATGCTTGGATTATCATTCACCAGCAGAATGGTCAGCGGATGGTTATCGAGTGCGCTCGCAATCCACCCAAAGCGATCCTACATTTGTGCTACCACCAGGGCGAAGACCATTATGACAGCATGCGGATGGCGGATGACCATGACATGGATCGACCTCCGAAGCCCATCGTTTTGGATGTGGATGGTCTGTGCCCGGAGGAACTCGCTGGCCGATTTAGAAAGAAGAAGAGCCAAAGAACTTCAGACCGTTCAAGTCAGAGTCAGAGTCAGCGTGAGAGTCAGAGAGAACCCGGAGACCCGTTGGCAAGCGGCGTCGAGTCTCTGATGACAGAGTTGGAGCACAAACTGTCGCTCAAGGTAACCGACCACCAGCCAGTGTTGAGCCGAAAGCAGAAACGTCAGCTTCGCCGTCAGCAGAAGAGCCCGTCGGAGAGAACCAACACATCTTGAGCCGACTCTTTGTCAAAAGCCGGTGCATAGCTACAGTATCCAACTGAAGGATGTACACACCAGCAAAGAGTGTAACGGTTTGCTTCGTTATGTCGTGTTTTGGCATCACATACGATCTTGAAAAGTCGCAAGCGACGAGAAGGCCCCCACGATGAAAAATTCCCGATAAAACCATTGAAACTGAGCCTTTTGAGGACGGAACGAACACAACTGGACCCATCAATCAAGCGCTGGGGAAGCGGGGTACCATATCAGACAAACCGCACAGCCAGCTACCACCTCGGAACTGTAGATTTCGGAGTGGTCTGTAGCTCTTTTTGTCCAACCGGGTCAATTCACTCTTCAAGAGACTCGCCACCACTGAGTCACATCGCATTCACCATCATCGAGAGAACTCATCATGAAGAATCCACTGGATCTATGGACAACCAGACACTCGAAATCAAAAGCGCAGCATCTCGTGCCGTCTCCATCGTCGTCCACTGCTTCTTCACACGAGGGTGCTCTCAACAATTACGACGATACTAAAGCTGTCGATCCTGTGAGCCCGTCGGCATCTTTCGAGTATTCACTACCATCGCTCGGTTGCTCGGACTCGGACCAGGACCTTTCCTTTGGTGTCCAGAACCGCGGCAATCTTGATCGGACAAATCCATCTGATGTGAAGCACTTTTTCTTTCTTCAAGGATGGGAGATCCTGGTACGCAGTTGTGAGAAAGCGCATGCTTGATTGCTGTCTTGAAGGCCCAAGATGAACTGATGCGATTGCTGCAATGTGGATGGAATGTAATGGCAGCAAATGGAGCCTGACGGGAATTGCTTTTTCCGGTAAGAATTTCCGAGAACACTCGATGCCTCACGCTGAACCTCACCACATGTCTTCTGCCTTGATCACGTCTGGCTTACAGCGCTGTCAGCGACCAGCTCTTCGGATCCCAAAACTTCCATGGAATTCTTCGTGCTGTGAGTGTGCGACTTCCAACACCACAACGTCACTCTTCGTCTCATTCGTCTCTTGATGGTGAAGCGGATTGTTGATTTTATCCACATGAACGCCAAGAAGTACCAACCATTTCTGGAGGTGGCGGCCATGGAGCAGCTCAGTCGAGTACGAGTAGGCTTGCAGAGTCCTCGAACAAGATTTCTTGAGACTAATCATGCTCCATTGGTTAATAGTACTGCAACAATATGCGAACTGATGGAGAATGGGCTGGCAATCCAGAGCTGTACGCGGCTGCTGAGCTCTTCAACATGGAGATCGTCGTCCACCAGGTAGCTGGAGGCCTGTCGCGAAGTCGAACAAAAGCATCTTTATCTTATTGTGTTGTTGACAGTGGAAACAAGACCATCTCGACAGTGTTACGATTCAAAATGGCGCCAGAATTCCTCGCAGAAGCATTCATCTCCTCAACAGCAGCGGCCACTACGACAGTCTTCATCCGTTGCAAGAAGATGACGAGTTCCGTGCAAGTCCCAATCGGAAGCCTGAACGTGCCACCCCTCAGTGCGTTTCTGTCACAAACACTCGATCCGGATCTGTCCAGTCCGACTTGATCTCGTCGACGACCCATTTCCAAGGCTATTCGAGAGACGTTTGGCCCTTGCGATCGACTCGCTTTTCGTCGTTTTCGTTGCCAGTGCGGGTGCAGTTCCAAAATGGCCAGTTGGTCTCCTTCGATTGTGGCTCGGCGTCCAAGCCGAGTCCTTGATCAGAAGTTGAGAGAGCGAAGAGAGAGAGGACAAGAGCCTTTGTTGTTTGTCATCATGGTGTGCTGGTGTTTAGTGCGTTCGGCGTGCGTGTCGGTGTTGTAGGTGTCGTGTTTTGCATGTGGAGTTTTGTGTATTCTCCCAGAATAACTTCAATGCGTTGACTGGTGGTTTCGGAGGCATGCGCCTCGCTTTCTCACTCTTGCAGACGACACACACAGGATGAAAGATGATCAGCAAATCACTCTGGCGCTGAATGCGTCCTCTCCCTTCAGTGTCGCCGCTGGTGTGATGCTGGCAGAGCTGGCCGAGAAAAAGAAGAAGGAAGAGCACGCACTGGCTGATAAAGACCGCGAGCAGTTGAACGACACTCACGTCCTTCACGCAAGAAGCTTGGGTGCTTTGGAAGGGACTGGACCCACTGCTGGTGGGACTAGTGCAACAACCATTTCTTTTGAAGGTTCTCCTCCACATGGCTTCTTGACCAAAGGCGCTGAGACTGGCGCGAACCCAGACAGCGAGCTGGGGCTGGTAGCACCCACCACCACCACTGGCGACCTGAGTCTGGGCAACGCTGTCGCCAATGTCAAGAAGTACTCAGTGCAGGAGCAACGCGAAGTGATCCGGCGAATCCAAGAAACCAATCAGATGCTCAAGCAGGAGCTCTCGATTGAAATGCGCGACGCCAAGGGGCTGCTTGGCCACGAGAACCAGATCCAAATGGAGCATCTGCAGAAGATGATGCGCGTTTTTCAAAAGAAGATCGCGCACACGCAGCACCAGGTGCAGAAAATGGAAGAAGCCGTCACGAGACGCAAAAAGGAACTGGAAAACATCCGCCAGGATGCTCTCAGGAGACAAAGTGCCAATGCAGCAACAGCAACAGCAGGAGCCCTCACGCCTGCCACACCTGGAGGGCCTGCACCAACTAATGCGAGTTCCAATGGTGTGTGTGGGACGGCCGCCAGCTCGTGCAGCACTAGTGATGGAGGAGGAGCTGCTGCATCGCTTCGAAGAGTTCGTGCTCTGGAGAATCGTCTAGAGCTCTCACTCGTGAAGCGCAACGAAATGGAGTCCATCAACAAACATCTTCGCGCCCAGATCGAAAAAGTGCGCAAAGACCGCGTGATCTTCGATGGCATCTACAAGAAACTGGAGAAAGAGACATGCGACTTCCAGGCGCGGTTTGACGCTTCTTCGGAGGAGCTCAAGAAAGCGATGCACGCCAAAGAGCTCGTCACACGCGAGATCCTGGCCATCCAAAACTCGGGCGAAGAGGAGCAACGAATGTACGAACAAGAGCTCAAAGAGCAGAAGGCCGAAATCGATGTGTTAATGCGCGAAGTTCGCGAGAACGTCAGTGAGTTCTCCATACTGTCAAACGACAACGGAGAGTTTGCGCACCCCTCACGCTCAGCACACCACGGGTTTTCGCCCCAAAAGGGCAGTCACGGACTTGCAGTAACGTCTCTGAATCGTCTCGCGGCGTTGTCTAGTTGGAAAATCGCGTACGACCGCGCAATCTCGAGTTCCAATGATACGACGATCTCCAAGTACATTCAGAGCTTTGAGGACATGAAGGCGAAAACGGGGTTACGCGATGTGCAGCAGATCGCGCGTGAGATCGAACGCAACGATGACAACAACTTCAAACGGTTCAAGCGAGTAGAAGAACTGAATCGAGAGGAATCAACGCTGCGAAGTGAAGTTGAACAGCTAAGTAGTGCCATTGAAGAGTTCAAAGCCCAGGAAGGCATCGCCACCAGTGCTTTTCAAAAGGTGCAATATCGAGCTCTGGAGACCAAACTGCAGGGTGCCCAAGAGAAAAACAAAGAGTACGACCAGGAATACGAAGAAACATGTCGAAAATTGGGCCGCATCAAAGCCTGCGTGCACTCGATCTACTCCATGTTGCTCCACTCCAATTGCTCCAAGAATCTCGATCTCTTCAGTGTCGGTGGGTCCCATTTGACCCTCAGCTCCCACTCAGCTCGAGACGTTACAGATGCCAATGTCTTGGAGTATCTTCAGGCGATCGAGACGTTTGCCAGTTCGCTGATCAAAGAGCGCAGCGATCCTTCGGAAAACGGGCAGATGTCTCCTTCGGGCCACGGTCCGGCTACTCTTGCATCCCATGGAACGAGAAAGCTCCATGTTCAAGTACCGAATTTCACATGCAGCGCGCTCAATGACATGGGCGGTTCCTCAAATTCAACGGGTGGAGCAGCATCTAGTCCTGATAAGACCGAGATCCGACGCAAACGAGTGGTGAGAAAGTCCCACGTTCTTCACGCAACTAGTGCGATCAACGCTAAAGTCAACGAAATGGCAGGTGACGGAAAGTCCAAGGACGTGGCGTATGAGGCCGAACAAGCAGACGAGGAAGAACGAGCTCTCACGTACGAAGAGTTGCGGCGGGCAGCTGCCAAGGCATTCACAAACACTTAAGCCAAGCAATGTGCATAACAAAAAGAATAATCAATTGATAAGCCAATCTACTTCAGCTTTTATGTTGTAATCGGCGGAGTAGTCGCATTATCTGCCTCCGATCCTGTCGTGTCGCCATTCGACGAAGTGGCCATAGAACGCACCTTGGTGGGAGGGACGATAGAAGGTGGTAACTCCGCCGGGAGAACCTCTCCGCTTTTGCATTTGGAGCATAAATACATGGCAACCGCAAATTCATCAGCGTCGAGACATCCATCTTGGTCCATGTCAGCCAAATCCCAGATCGCCTTGAGAGTGTCTTTTGGGCATCCCGATGACTGAAGTGGTGCCATACAGCTCGCACCATTGGCTCTGCCTGACGCGTCGATGCGTAATGTCCTGAAAATGGCGTCGTACTCTGCTTTCTTTGGAGCGATTTCCCATGCCTGAAGTCAATTCACGTCGTGAGTTCTCGATCCTTTTTACAGCAAAGCACTTACCGAATCGGCACTGTCGTCAGCAAATGGATTGAGGCATTGGACGGGCACTTCCTTGATCTCTTTTTTAGGCAGCGACGACATCAGCTTTGGGATGTCACGGGACAGTACTTCGTCGATTTCTTGAATCGCTTTGGCGTTCAATTTGTGAAACTTGGAGAAGTTTCGTTCGGCCAGTTTCTTGCCGAAGTCTTCGAGGTTGGGAAAATCGCCCGGTGGCAAATGGTACTTGCGTTGGACTTCCCGGAACACCTCCGCAAGGTTTTGCAATAGTTCTTTCTGCTTCTTTGCTTGCCCCACCATCGCCGGCATCTTTTCACGCAGGTGACCGATCAAGTAGCAGTGGACTTTAGCCAGTCGCGCTCGTTTCACCAGTTCATTGATCTTACGGATTGCAGCATTCTGAGGTAGATGACGTAGTTCGGTCATCAAATCGTTCTCTTCTGCCTCAAATAGAGCGGCATTTTCTGCGTGGACTAATGGCTGATCCCAGAATGTTCCGATGAACACGCGCATAACCTCTGGTGTCTTGAGGACTTTGCCCATTGACCACATCAACGCCCCATAGCTAGAACCGAGGGGTTGATATCATACAAGCACATACAAACACACAAGAAAAACGTGAGGAGCTTGGTCTTTTTTCCGCAAATGGAGGAATGAAAAGACTTGTCGCATCAGAACCAGCTGCAGCACAGCCGCACATGCGTGTTTCATGACAAGTCTGAGACTCGTTCAGAACCCCTGCGCATGGGTAAATCTGTGGTTCATCCTGTGAGACACGTCTCTTTGCATCCTTACTTACACTCGCATGAGTTTTTGCTGGTCAATCTGGTCTGCCTTGTTGAGCACACATCGAATTTTGTCGTCGTGGCCCTTCAAGACCTCAATGACCCGTTGGAACTCGTCCGAAATGTCGAGTTTATGGGCATCGAATAATAATAAGATCATATCCGACCGCTCAGCAAACCATTTGGCAACTTGGACAAAATCATAACCTCGTGCAATACGTTGCTTCTCGCCCGAGAGAATACCTGGCGTATCGATGACCGTTATATTCTCCAGCACTTTGCAGGGCACTTGCGCGCTTTCAAACTTGTTCAGGAAGGCAGTGCCAAACATGGACAATCCGTTGTATGGCAAGTCAGGAGACACCGCAACAGCATTACCCGGCACTATGCGTTCTTCGTCGTTGTACATGACGGCCACGAAGCGATCGGTGGTGGGTTCGGGTCCGATGCGTTGACCAGGAAAGGGCTGACCGAGCAAATACTCGATGAACGACGTCTTGCCGACCGAATACTGACCGATCATGAGGACTTGAGGTTTGGCATCAAAGTCAGCGTCACTCAGCAGTGGCGAGTGGAAGTCGTCAAAGTTGTATTTCTTCTCGAGCGCCTTGATCTTGGTGGCGTAGATCTTCTTGAGACTATCGATGACGCCTTTGCTCTTGTGGGCGATCTCGACGCCCTCGTTGTCCACCAGTACGGCGCTTCCACCGGTGTTGAGTTTCCTGTGGACTTCTGGAGCGGGAGACGTCGACGTCATCAGAAAGAAAAAGGCTGGAAAGACTTGCTGGCGAAAAGCGGCGGCGCCTGAGAACAGCACAACTGTGGTGAACAGCCGTTGAAGGTGGGGGTAGATCCAGAATGCACCGAATTACATGTAGTCCACACGATTTTGGGCTTGATAGTTGATATGACGTGGCACACGCCATTTTGGATCCTTTATGTCGTGTGGTCCACACATCGCGCCAAAACTGAAAGCGGGGGAAACATTGGCTCTTGACCAACGCAAGATGGCAACGGAAGTGACTCTGAATAGCGTGTACTGGGGCCACAGCGGGGGCGTTTTGGTGCTTTCTTCCTCGGGCATCTTGTGGAGAAGTCGTACGACAGAAGCGCAGAAGAAACTTCTCAAAGATGAGATTGTCACGATGCTTTGGACGCCTATGGGGGAGAAAAACCACCATCTCAAAGTGTACCAAAAAGGAGGAAAATACGTGCGTTTCACCGGATTGAAGCGCAAGGACATCGAACAGCTCAAGGTCCATGCGGAGACCCACTTTGATCGCGAATTGGAGCAAGAAAAAGTGTCGAGTGCCGGCGGCAACTGGGGTGAAATGAAGTTCGAAGGCCCCAATCTCAACTTTCGCGAGAACGAAGCCAGTGTGTTGGAGATTCCGTTGGAACTCGTGAGTCAGTGCGCGCTGCCGGGCAAGAACGAGGTTGAATTGCAGTTCCACGAGGATGACACCGTGGCAGGCGACGAAGAAACTCTGGTCGAAATGCGATTGTATCTGCCTCCAACTGCCAACGGCGATGATGGGGAGACAACATCGGCGGAAACATTCCGGGATGAAGTTCTGCAACGTGCCAACATCCGCAATGTCACGGGTAAGAGCATTGTCGAGTTGGACGAGACACTGGGTACGTTCTTGACACCAAGAGGCAGATACGGCGTCGAGATTTACGGCACCTTCTTACGTATGCACGGGAAAACATTCGACTACAAGATCATGTACTCCAATATCAACCGCTGTTTCTTGTTGGAGTTGCCAAATGGTATCAACACGGCTTTCGTGATCAGTTTGGAAGAGCCCATTCGGCAGGGCAAACAGGGCTATCCTCACCTCGTGCTGCAGCTGAGCAAGGAAGAAGTGCACATCGACGTCAACTTGTCATCCGAAGAGATCAAGCGCTACAATGGGAACATCCATGAACGCATGTCTGGCACTCTTCCACAGATTGTGGCCACATTGTTCAAGTTTATTATCGGCAAGAAAGTGTACACTTCGGGCAAGTTCAAGACCCATGCAGGTGACCGCGCAGTCAAGTGCGCGGTCAAAGCACAGAGCGGGGTACTATTTCCGCTGGAGAAATCATTCATGTTCATTCACAAGCCCACGACGTTCATCCGGTACGAAGAGATTGAATACCTCGAGTTCCAGCGATATGCCGGCCCAAGCGGCTCATCTGCGAGTCGCAACTTTGATCTGTTGGTGGTGTGCAAAAGCGTTGGCGGAGAAGGTCCCCGCGAGTTTCTGTTCTCGGCGATTGATCGTCGCGAATACCCCGAGCTGTCGCAGTTTTTGATGTCTAAGAAGCTGCGCATCCGCAACATGAAAGTGCAAGAAACAACCGAGAAGAAGCGTGGTTTTGAGTACATGGAAGAACTGGGCCCGGAAGAAGGTGAAATCGAAGACGACGAGGAAGAGGACTCGGACTTTGAAGAGGAAGAAGCGTCGAGCGCCTCAGACTTCAGTGATGAGAGTCTGAGTGGGCAGGAGTCGGAGGAATCAGATGTGGGCGAAGAATCAGATGGTGGCGACAAGAAGAAGAAAAGGAAGAGGAAAAGCCTTGACAAAGGCACCAAAAAGCCTAAGAAGAAGAAAGCCAAAACCTCCACTGAGGAATAAATAATCTTTAGACAAGGTAGCAAAGTTGCAGGAAGGTCGACTGTAGGTTGCTCCAGCTCAATTCATGATCTTGGAGAGCCACAAATCAAAAGATGCTGTTTCTGATTCCGATATTGGTCCTGGTTCAGGTCGCGACGTCGTCGGTGTGCAAACGTGACTGCTCAGGCCACGGCCGTTGTGTGGAATTCGAATGCTTCTGCGACGTCGGTTTCCATGGTGAGGACTGCGGCACAGGTAAGCTAATCATTGGTTCCTGGAATATGAGAGGAACTCACCTGCCCACCTGCAGCACTGGTGGACGCGACAGCCGATCACCTGCCAGTTCTATCAGTCGGAGACTTCAATCTAACTTACAGCCACTTCAAAACTCTGACTCGAAGCAAGTCAAAAGCCCGAGTCAAATCCGAGGCCAAGAATACCTCAAATACTCCGATCGCTCTCGCGTTTTCCGCTCCTTCGTGCCTAAAGTGCGTTCGCTTCGAGACAGAATACCTGCAACTCGCTCCCTTCCTTCGACAGCATGGAATTTCGCTCGCACGAGTTGACATGGATACGCAGAAACGACTCTGCCGAACACTTCACGTGACCACCCCACCATCCTTTGGTATCCTATTTTCTGGTCGGAAGCGCCTCAACAAGCCGTTCGTTGCATACAGTGGCATCCACCAGGCCCCTAAGCTGCGAGAATTCATCGACAAACTAGTTCTACAACCTCCTCTTCGACAACTGGATTCCGTGCAGCAGGTGCAGCGTTTTGTGGCGCTGGATGCTTCCAAGAGCTCAGCCGCTGTGTTTTGTGTCGGATTCTTTGCTAACCCAAGAGACGTCGAAGAAGAGCTGCCTGAGCTGCTCGAAGCGGCCCAGACACTCCAGTCTAACGTACGACCTCTTGATGCTCTTGTCTACCTTCGAACGGTCAAGGCTCATTGCTGTGGCACTTGAATCTAGGAGCGTGTCTTCATGGCCGCCGTGACTGACAATCAGGTCACGCAAGCCTTCTTGACCAGCAACGAGTTTCATGGCGTCAGGCATCTGTCGTCATCGACCTCGGTGTTGGTGCTATGGCGAAAGTACGCTTGTTGTTTTGGAAAGACATGCCAAGCGGTCTCAGTGATACATTTTGCATTCTCTTAGCGATCCACGAGCACACGCGTTCCCTCTTGCTCGCAGGCTCACTGAAGCGATCGCTGTCGGACATCAAGAGCTCTCAATTGCTGAATGGGTCATTCGAAATAGTGTAGCAGTTGTCGACGAGCTGACTCCGGAGAACTTCCCGGCATACGCCGCATTGCAACATCCGATGCTCCTGCTTTTTCTCGATCTACCAGCGACATCCGCTAGCTCTCTGGAACTCTCAAGTCTGGCATCTTCTTCAGAAACAGAACCGTTGATTACTGCGTTCACCAACGTTGCATTGAGATACCAGGAAGAGATCAAGTTTGTGTATGCGAACGGCAACCGATTCAGTGATCGGATGCGGAACCTCGGGCTTTTCAGTGAGTCACAATTCAGAATTGTTTGGGAAGCGATTGTGCTTGTATTGATGTGATGCTGATGTCTATGGAGACAACAGGAGGCAGCGCAGTGCTCCCCGCTATGGCACTTAACGTCCGAGCACCAAGCCATGGCTTGTCGCCTGATTCTGTGAAGACTTGGGCGTTTCCGTATGACCACAAACTCGACGAGAGAGGTATCTCGATCTTTTGCCACGATTTTTTGACAGGAAGATATGCCAAATACTCCAAACCATCAGTCAACTCGATTCCCATTCACGGTCTTCTCGAGCAGCAGACAAAGCGCAGTAGCGTGTCTCCTCAGAAAGGGGTTCGAGAGCTTTTTGATGATGAATCACGCGAGGCTAACGCCATTATCGGTGTCAAAACGTTGGAAGAGTTCGACTCGCTTACACGAGATCCAACACGGGACGTTGTGATTTGCTTCCATTCGGCCCTTTACTGTGAGGATTGTCTGATCTTGGCTCCATTCCTCAAGGTACGAGTGCCTTCTGTTGTCCATGCGGTTGGATTTGCATGGCTTCAACGCTCTTCTGTCGGTAGAGAGTTGCTCGTCGTTTTCGAGAACTGTCGATATCATCGCTGCTCTTTCTTCATGTGAATGTTGATGAAGTGGTGCCGCCCGCTGGCTATGTGGTTCACAGGTTGCCAACGTTAGTGCTTTTGCCATCAGTGTCCAAAGAACCACCATTCCCTTACTACAGCGGTGTGGGTCAGGTGTTGCCCATAATGAAATGGATTGAACAGCACAGCGGAATTAAGTTCAGTTTACCGCGGTTGGCGCAATTTGACGCAGATGATCGGGAGTTGTACGAACAACAAATCCAACGACATCGTGCACCAGAGGAGCTGTAGTGAGAAGACTGAATAAAGGAAGCCTTATATTACAAACTCATAAGCGCTAAAGAGATTCAAAACAGAAGCAGCACGAAGGCGAGGTTCCATAACAAAGCAAAAACAATGATGCCAACCCCAGCAGCAAGACCATCGGCTCGAAGCTAGAGATACAAATCACAACCGAGACATTACAATCAAAGATCTGAAACGGGACGAAACACCGACTCCTGAACAGCTTCCGAGACGCGAACAGCACAATCAACAAACGGATAGTCGATGAAACACGGCACAACCGAATTCCCATGGTTTGAAAAGCTCTATTCTTTATATGATATTCACAGGTTGATTGGTGGATACAAGCAGCGTGTCACTGGTTCTTGGATCATCATACTTTGCTTTTCTTCATATCCGGCACACTCAAACCCATCGCGTTGCTTTCATTCTCTGCCCGTCGTTTGCGCTCATTCATGCTTGCTTCTTCGCTCAAGTTGGCCAAAGTGCTCAACTGAAGACTTGAATTGCTGTTCGCCAAGCCATTGGAATTTGAGTCGGACGATGCAACCAGCGAAAGAATGTCTTCAATTGATGAATTGCGAGGCATACTCGACCTCACAGTACCGAAACCTCCAGAAGCAAGACTGCTCAATTTGTCAAATGAGCCGCATGACACCAAACCCGATAAATTGCTAAATGAAGGGAAGCTATTCATTTGGTCCATCGATCCAATTCGAGAAAGCATGTCTGAGCTCGAGTTCACTCGTGTAAATCGATCAAGTGAAGGCACACGAGGCAGCTTATCCATTGATGGAACTCGAGGGATCTTGTCCAGGCAAGAAATCTTGTCCATTGACGGAATTCGGGGAAGCTTTTCAAGTTTGTCCATTGATGGCACTCGAGGAAGCTCATTTCGTGAAGGGACTCGAGGAAAAATACCCGATGAGTTGCGAGGCAATTTACTCAACGGCTTGGGTGCTTGCATTGCATCAAGTTGTTTCATATTGCTGCTACTCATTCCACCGGCAGGTTCAGGACTGAGTTTTTCCTTGTCATTGTCCATGGTTGGTGCCTCGGATTCGTCAGGCTCCTCTTCCTCTGGTCCAGCATCTTGCCGCCTCGACTCACCCTCTTTCTTGATATCCTCCTGTCGCTTCGAATCATCAGTGTCAGCATTGCCTCTCGGGCTTGTCGGAGCATGCTCCTGCAGAAGAGTTGACAGCTGCTCCAGCGATTGTATTCTCGGAAAATATGCGTTCAATCCATCCCCAATTGACATATTCTTGACCAAAGAGCTCGAAGCCGGGTTTGACGCTGAACTCGTTTCTCCACTGGTAGCACCGCTCTCAGGAAATGAGGAGCTTGAGAATGATTGCTGCCCATTGATACTGTTTTGATTGCTCGGAAATTGAAAGTTTTCGAGTGATGCAACACGTGGAAACAAACATGAAAAGCTATCGATAGAAGAGACTCGAGGGAACTCATCCATGTCGCTCCGCTTGGCGTTTTCATTGCTGCCTGCCGAGATTCCACTTGATGCATTCTCAACGTTCCGTTCCGAGTCTTGCTTCACTTCGACAACACCACGTGCGCTCATGTTCGTCGATTGCTGGCTGTACTGTTGTTGCTGTGGCTGCTCCTGAGATGAAATAACCCGTTGTCCCATTTGCTGCTGAGGTGGTACCTGAAATTGCTGTCCAGCGATTGACTGGCTTTGCCGTTGATCATATTGAGGGATTTTTCCTCCAGGTAGTTGGGCATTCATCTGTTGAGGATACGGAGGTGGTGGCATCGGCGGTGTACCACCCACAGGCAATCCCATACTATTTGGTGGAGGTGGCATACCATATCCACCCAAGGCGCGCGCACCCATAAAGCGTGTCTTATCCTTCGAAAGCTCTGACTCCAGCCGCTTTTCTCGTCGTCGTTGGTTGAATTGTTCACGCTCTAAATACGTTTTCTCCAGCTCTGCCAGATCTCGCCGAATCTTCTCCAAGTCTTCCTTCGAGAGCTCGTCTTCTCTTCTTCGAAAGATAATCTGGAGTCCACACAAAATGAGCAGGTAGTCGTTCAACATACGGCGATTATCCGCACATACCTTGCCAATGCATTGATCACCAGTGTACTTCTTTGAGATTCGCATCGGATCGCAGTTCAAAAGCTTAGACAAAAAAGTCCGCAAAGTAGTGCCTTCTGCTAATGGCAAGTTGCCCTTCTTGAATTCCTCAATGAGGCGGTCGCAGTAAGCACTCTCTTCTGTTGTCCATTTGCCTTTGCGCATCTGAGACGTTGGAATGTCTGGGCCATGCGCGCCACTTGGAAGGATCGACTCGTGACCTTGAAGTGGCCCCTTGTACGGAATGCCTGGTGCTTGCTGCTGGGGTACTGGAGGTGGCATTGAACCAGGAGGTCCTGGTGGGATTGAATTACGAGGAGGCATACCATTGCCCATATGATGTGGATGCGGCGGTGGTGCACCCCCATACTGCGAAGCTTGTGGAGGAGCCGTCATAAGGGTTCGATGACTTTGAATGGGTGTCCAGCAAATCGGACACATCTTCTCTTTCGCCAGAAACTTTTCGACACAATGGGAATGAAACTGATGTCGACACGGCTCCAACATCATGTCGACATGTGCATTATAGCAAATCATACAATTCATGGGAGCAGGGCCCATCGAATGCGGAGGAGGCGGACCCATCGGTTGGTTCATGTACGAAGCAGACTGGTTTGCATAAGACGATGATGGAGAGGTCGACGCCTGCAGATTGGAACGTTGGCCAAGATGACGATGATTTCGTTGGGCTTCTGCTTGCAACATTGCTGTACTTACTGTATTGACTTGGCTGTTGGGATTGTAGTTCATACCAAAGGAAGAGGTCGCGTGTTTGTTGGCGCTCTCTGTGCCCATAGGCCCACGGCGAAACTCACTTGCGGGTAAGATCTGCAACAGACCCACGCCACCAGACATCCACATAGAGTCAGCATCTCCCCTTCCTTCATCCTGCACAATCAGCTCTCCCTCACCTTGGCTCAGTGTCAATCAGACAGGAATGCCAGAAAGGAAAGCTATGTTCCCGCGCGTCTACTCGCTGATTGGCCTTTTCTCTCTCTCGCAAGACTCTTGGTCTCTTGGGATTCTCAAAACCAATAAAACTTGCTCGCTTCTTGTCGGACGCCGTTGATCCGCTTTGCTCTGTTGCTGCAGAACAAGACTTGTCGTACTTACGACACTCGCTTTCTCTCTCTCTTTCGCTCTGTTTTGTTGCCGGCTAATGCGCGCGTGTTCGATTTCGATTTATTACCGCTTGTACTTGGGAAAAAAACCAACTAAGGACCTGAAAAATGCTCTAGTAAGCCCTATCCCTGATGCGGCCAGCCAAAAAGGAGCCGAGCACCTCAGATGGACGGGGGGAAAACTAGGTGGATGTTTTTTTCACCCACCAAAGCGCAATCAATCAAGTTTGATTCAGTTTGAACATCAACCCAAGTTGGTCAAATGGGGTTTCAAACAAACAGAAGCCACTTATTGTGCAGAGCGAGATACAAAACACCTGTATATAACCCGTTGCTTTTCTCGATGTCGTTTCTTTTCCCCCAGAGCACTAGCAAGGGTTAGGACTTCAAGCATGGTTTTGACGGGTGTAGGGCATGGTCCTTACGTTATCTAGAAGCCAATATGGCGGGGATGGTGCTGAGTTCAGAATTCAACCCTACATCTGCAAACAGCGGCTGCCATTGGCTCCAATCAAACCAGATACGATGCGGTAGGGGTCCTTTCACTTTCTCCAACTTGGTGTGCACCACACGTCGAAGCCTGAGTGAGGTGTGTAGATGAGAGGTTCTTGTCACATGGCGGCTGATGGGAACATGTGCGTTATGATAGCAACTTCTTCTTCAACTGCAAGTTACAATAATGCTCATGTTCACGCCCAGCTGTGCTGGCCACAAGGCGCCAATTGAAATGATTGACTCGACGAGACAAAACGCTGATGGATGAACTTGAGCTGGCATAACTGACCAAGATGGGGTGGGCTGCGGTTGAACTTGTGTGCAATTCTTTGGAAGACATGGATCCATCAGATTGGAACAAGTGTGCGATCAGAAGATCATGATTTCGTTACAACCAGTGAAGCGTTCAAATCAACCCACAAAGTCCACTTCAACGAAGCCCTCGCATCCCAATGATGGAGATTTTTGCAGATCCATCAAACGCTAAGGCAATAACTGCACAGATCGATGAAGCTCTGTACCGGTACTATAGTATTGGGACGTCTCTTCACAACGCATCCATCGACCCCTTGATGTGCCGCAGAGTCATCATCTCCGCTTTTCAGCCGATACTGTGGTACGGTATCTGTTCTGTACTGTACTGTTCGGGGTGTGGGCTGCTGCATGAGCCTCTCTTTGTGCGAGTTACGGTTCAAGTGCAAGTTGCAACAGACACTTCATGGGCTTGTGATGGCTGGGAGCCACCGATTTTTGGTTCTACCGTGCGACCTATTGCGCGGCAAATCCAAATCAAATGGTGTGGAACCGCCGTCCACAGGACGACAGCAAAAAAAAACTCTAGTAGCCGACTCATGGAACGTTCTTGTCAGGCTTCATTCTTCTCAGAGATCGTATAGACGCGGAACAAAACCCAGAATCTGTAGTTGAGACAGCAAGGACATTGCTGGTGAGTGAGGCCCTCTTAATTAACTACACGGGATTAGTTTCTCTCGCCCACATGACAAAACGGGAAGTCGTCTTCGTCCATCGTGGATGATGAATTAAGCAAAGCTGAGCCAGAACCACCGTCAAACGGATTAAGCAAGTTGTAGTAGATCTCTCGCACTGCCAGACACGAGCCATAAGAGCCAAGGATAATGCTCGAATAGATGGTAACATAGCACAGAAATCGGTCGCATTTGCCCACAAACGTGGTCGGAATGGGATACACCTTGAGATAGCATAGGCATGGCATGACCATACAGGAGATGGTCACAGCAGTGGCGCCGATCAGGCTGAGAAACTCTGAGAAGGAGGCCTGAAACATGATGGCGAGCGATACTTGAACAGACACAATGCATGTGCGCACCACAATACTCCAGCATCGCTCGTATGGGCTCATCGGGGTCGGTTCGGTGATAAAGCAGCTCGGCTGCAAGGTCTCGGATGGTTCTGAAGAGCCTGCTGGATTTGCTCCAGAATCTGCAGAAGCTACGGGACGGATCGCACTTGACATAGCAGTGGGTTGTTGACCAAAATGCAACGCATCATAAAGAAACGGGTTTTCTTCATGACTCACAGCACCACCGGCAGGAGTGTTGATTCGGACAATCGGACTGGGCGAGAGCACAGCTGGAGACATAATTGGCTTGCCGTCACTCTGATTGCGGGAACGAATGGAGCGATGCAACACGTCCAAATCGGCATCTCTTCCCAGAACAAAACGCTCCAAATCAAACAGACTGGGACTCATGAGCACTGGAAAGGCGATGATTACGTGCAGAAGCATAAAACTGCATGCGATGCGTCGCCATACCCCATCCGGGAGTTCATCTAACAAGGTTTCAGGCGCTGTACAGCCATACTGGAAGTAAGTCGCAATGCCAATGAGCAAATAGAACGAAGTGATCACCAACAACGTAATCGAGATGATATTGACCAGTCGACTGGGCTCAGAATGCTGCCGTTGTATGGGTGGAATCAAAATCGAGGTCCCCAAGGCGAACATGATGGTGCCAAATGTCTCAATCGAGTTATCCAGACTCAGCTGGGTCTCTCTGGGTTCATACGGCATACTGTGGAGACTGTAGCATACGCATATCACATCCGTGAAGACAGCACAAAGACCTCCCACGTAACAAAGCGGAACGGCAGCACGAAGCGTCGGAATCAGGACAATTGGCAACAAACCCAACGACATGATCAGAATCCATTGCGTTGTGGTGATTCCATCGAGGACGCCTTGGAAGATATAAGGCAAAAGACTGTTCCCACCGAGTATGAGGAACGCAATAGGAGATAGAAAGCAGTTGGCTGCTTCACCAATGATCACAACACGTCGTCCCAGGTCGCCATACACATAGAAGCCAATATCACTGAATGACCGCACAGAATATGGAGCTGCATTGAGAGTCTTGCTCACCGCCACGCTATAATACGAAGCGAGCCACAGGCAATGTTGATGAAGCGTCACCAGAAAGGAACGACAGCGGCAAAACGTTGACGCATCCAAAAACATACCTGGCGTGAAGATTGCATGCAGAAATGAAATACACGGCGATGGATCCAACTAAGGGCCCGGCTGCTGCAAAAACCGATCCAAAACGAGTTGATCCAACTCCAAATGTGGAGCAGAACAGCAAAGCGACGCAAGCCCGATCTTCAGCAGACATGGCGTTTTTGCAGTTTACCCAAAAGATACCAAGAACGTGGTGTTCCCACTCTAAATTTGTGTAGCCCACATCAATCCATCTTTAGGGGGTTTGTTCAGCTGTTCCTCAAAAGACGCGCCGAGACACCTGAAAACAACATGGCGAAGAAAGAGGACGAGAGAAAGCATGGAAGCGATGACGAGGAGAGCGAAGACAGCGGAGAAGATGAAGAGGAAGAAGAAGGGGAAGAAGACAGTGGTGAATCCGGAAGTGAAGAGGAAATGTCCGAATCGGAGAGCGAGGAAGAAGCCAAGAGCACCAAGCAGGGTTCCAAGGGGTCGTCCAGTGCACCCTCTGCTGCTGCACAAGCGCATTCTTCCTCTGCAGCAGGCACCACTGAAAGCAAAGTCTCATCAAGTGGGAAAGATGCAGGTGGTAATTCAGGTGCCACAAAGTCGGACAAGGAGAGGAGTCTGGCAAATCAGCCGTTTGATGAAGCAGTGGATCTCAGTGAGTCGGAAGGGAGTGGGTCGGATGGTAAAGAGTCACCCAAAAAGTCTGGAAAGCAACTGAAGAATCAACCTTTCGATGAAGCACTTGAGCTTTCGGGGAGCATGCAGGAAATTGACAGCCCCAAAGCCAAAACACGTGAAGAGCAGCCTTCAAAACCGTTGGTAGCATCAACACCAGCCACATCGGCTGCAAAGCCTCAGCCTCTTACTACTAGTTCGAGTGAACTGAAGAATAAACCGTTTGACGAAGAAGAAGTTGTGAGTGACTCTGCTGAAAGTGTTGACACAGTGGGACAACCAAGTCCTGATAACAAAACTGCAAAGGCTAAAGCAACCGCGAAAGCAACACCTACAGCTACAGAACCACCTCCAAAGAGAACGGAAAAGGCGGAAGAGAAGGCTCAAAAACCGAACGCAGATGATCGAAAGGCCACTCCAGCTGCTGCGGTGGGGAAGAGTCCAACTGCACCTGGATCTTCGAACTCATCCGGAATAGGCGGGGGTGCGGGCAAAACAAACAAGACAAATAAACACGAAGAGAGTTCGTCAGAGAGTGAAGAAGAAGATGAAGAGATGGTTGAGCAAGGTCGTAGTCCCCCAAAAGAAACTGCTCGAAAACCTAATGCTGCAACAACCTCGGCACCCTCAATTCACTCCGCAGCAGGTGGCTACAAAGAAAGCGATTTTGCGCATCTCAAAGTATCGAACGATGTGCGCGAGCTATTTCAGTACATTGGTCGATTCAAGGCACAGGAAATCGAACTCGAGACGCGGCTCAAGTGTTTCATTCCGGAGTATATTCCTGCTGTTGGGGATATGGATGCGTTTCTCAAAATCCCGCGTCCTGACGGGGAAATGGACCAATTGGGACTTAGGATGCTTGACGAGCCTAGTCTGAACCAATCGGATGCAACAGTGCTGGACCTGCAACTTCGATCGACGTCAAAGAAAAAGCATGGTGATCTTGTGGTTCGAAGCATTGAGAATGCCGAGAAATCTCCAAAGGAAATCGATCGATGGATCAAGAGTATTGCTGATCTTCATCGCACCAAACCGCCCCCACAGGTTCATTACACCAAGACGATGCCCGACATTGAAAGTCTTATGCAGGTCTGGCCTGAAGAGTTTGAAGAGCTGCTGAGCCGAACTCCGTTGCCAAATGCATCGATGGACATGAGTTTAGAGCAATACATTCGCGTGATCTGCGCCATTCTCGATGTCCCTGTGTACAAGAACATATACGAATCGCTGCATCTCCTCTTTACGTTGTATCTTGAATTCCGAAGCAATCAGCACTTCATGAATTTTGAGCAAGCCGGGAACACCAATCCGTCGGGCTCTTCCACCACCGCCGAAGCAATTGCAACAGATGGAACAGCAGGAGGATCTATTGACGAGTCAACTCCGCGGGGAAGACCTTTGTCTCGAAATGCTACTCCAAGTGATTCGGCTTCAGAAGATCTCCAGTCTTTTCGAAAGTAACAAGAAGCTTGTATATGACTTATCTGCTGTGTTCCTCCTTGGTTGCATCGTTCAATCACGGTAGAATTCATTTTTCGGATCCAAAGCTCACTCTGCCCAACATCTTGCTCAGACTCCAGTTCTCTGTATAGTCTGGTTGCTACTATGTCTTGTTTTAGTTCTGTCTTCGACTCTTATCCACATCCTGATGCAACTTCATTTCGCGTTCCAAAACTCTTTCCTGCAACTGGTAGATGCAATCGTAGCCCACCATGATCATACGAGCAATCTCTTCGGGGTCCTGACGTTCACCACTCCGTTAGTATCCTTCCGTAGCATGAACCTACACTGGACAGCATTAAGAATCTCAATACTTTCAGATAGCGGGCATCCTCGATTTCTTGGCGTGCGTTTTTTCTCAGGATGTCGCCCCTTTTGTCCAGAGAATAACTCTCCTGTGTTAGCGCTTTGAGTTTGTAGAGACTCAGAAGAGCCGCAAGAAAGAAAAACACGAAGCCAAAAACTCACCATATCTGACCCCGCTCATCTTTCCACGTGAACTGCTTGGAAGCACGCAGCACTTCACGGTACAATCGCAACACTTCGCGTCGGCTGTTGAATGTCGCACTCATTTGATTGATTGTGCGTTTGGATGCTCTTGCTAGAACCGGTACACTCAACCGATTTCTCTCATGAAATTTGATTCCTCATCAGAATTAATATTTGGCGTGGTATGACAGTTTGAACGTTTGAACTTGGCGGCATCCCCAACAACAGAATCGCGAGCCAGGCGATCGGATTGGATCGGATCATTCAGTCACGAGTGGACGCACAAAGCGTTCGACGCGCAAGCAGGAAAGCACTCTCCTCTGAAGAAGGCACCACAGGGTCATTCTTTAATATGACGCAGCCGTTAAGGCAAATGGAGTTCGTGCGGTGCCAGTACACACACCAACTCAAGCAGAGTCTTGAGTGCCTCAAGCGCGACATCGTGTCATCCATTGGCATGTGCGCCAAAGACTTTGGGGTTTTAGGAGACGAATTGTTGCAGTGTCTCAGGCAGCGCCAGGTGCAGCAAGTCGAACAAGCCAAGAGTATTACTGCCGAGCGCCAACGGCGCATGCATCTCCAAGCCAAACTGCTCGAAGTGCAGGGCAACATTCGGGTGGTTGCTCGTGTTCGCCCGCTCTTAGTTCCGGAAGTAGAGAACCATCGCAAACAAGTCGTTCAAGTCTCGTCCGATCAAGAAGTTGAAGTGCTCTCACCAGTCGATGGCTCCCTTCACAAAATTTTCTCGTTTTCGCGAGTGTTTGACGGCACCACGAGTCAACACCAAGTCTTTGAAGAAATTGCACCACTTGTGGTGTCTGCCATGGATGGTTTTCACGCATGCATCTTTGCTTACGGCCAGACGGGGTCCGGAAAAACTCACACAATGCAAGGGCCTGTCGACGATCGCGGAGTGTACTACCGAGCCACGCAATTGATCTTTGAACTCGCCAAGGAACAAGCAGCTTTGTTCGAGTTTGAAGTAATCCTGCAGATGGTGGAGATCTACAATGAAGAAGTATACGATTTGTTGGGTTCGGGCACGATCGGTAATGGTTCTCATTTCACCAAGGAATGTGATGGAGGTGCAGAATCATCACATCGACCATTGGTCAGTGCCATGTCGACACCAGTTCGGACGCCGAAACGACGTGTGAACCCAAGTTTCAGTGACGCACACGTTAACACTAGCAGATCATCATCATGCAGACGAATTGTGGAGATTCGTCATGGTGACCATGGGGTATATCTGAAGAATGTCGACTCGTTGGTTGTGACAAGCGCGGAGGATGTCCACTGTGCTCTTGACCGAGGAAACTCGAATCGGTCAATGGATGCCACAAACAAGAATGAGCACAGTAGTCGGTCTCACAGGTCCATCATTGACGCTTTGTGTCTGCTATTCATCTTTACTATTGACGCTCACGTTTGCTTTTCGTACAGCGTCGTTCTGCTAGATGTCCAACGAAGGAGCAAAATGAACGGCGAGACACACAAAGGGAGACTCGTTCTCGTTGACCTCGCTGGTTCTGAGCGACTCTCGAAGACTGATGCCACAGGTTCTCGGCTGAAAGAAGCCCAACATATCAATCGTTCACTATCTGCCGTTGGTGATGTCATGGCTGCTTTACTGGCAAAGGAAAAGCACATTCCATTTCGGAATTCAAAGCTAACGCACCTTCTGCAAGACTCGCTGAGCAACCAAAACAAAGCACTTATGCTGGTACAAGTTAGTCCAACCGATGTGGATGTCAGTGAATCTATCAACACTCTCAAGTTCGCCTCTCGGGTCAGTCTAATTCAACTCGGAAGTGCTAGAAGAAGTGAACGAGTCGAGTTGCATCGCCTGAATGCCATTGTGAGTCTTGCGCCTTGAGAAGTATTTTCATGTGAACGTCTAACGATGTGTTTCATAGGTATCACAACAATCTGCTGAGATGGAGTCATTGAAGAAAAAACTAGCAAATGAAATCGAATTGCGGAAGAAATGTGAGCGACGATGCGATGACTATCGTCGTCTTGAAGAACAGCGGAAGCGAATTCGTGACGAAGAAACTAAAAAAAGAGCCAGCGGGTGCATGGTCGATGTGTGCAATACAGAAATGCCCGAGATGCTTCGACGCTGGAGCTTATACTCCTCAAACAAAAGGTATTATGCGCTGCGATTGTTTTTTTGCCGCCTGCATCGAAGAATACTGAGTGATCGTGAGTGATGACAGAGATGACCATCTTCTTCGATTCCGTGACAAAGTCCCGGTATCGCTGGAATCGGTGAAAGAAAACGTGGTCCAACAACAAGGGCCTATGTTACCTGCTTGTATGGAGAATCCCGCACCCATAGCTTCAATGACCCCTGTGCGTCGATCTAGACGCCTGAGTTTACTGAATAGCGCCAAGGAGTCTAATGCTACTCCGTCGAAACGAAAATCTACGGACCACCTGGGGAGCATGAAGAGGTGAGCCAACAGTGATCAGGTGTTGTAAAACCAGTCACTCATTGTGGACGCCGTTGTTGTTATGTGCACTGCAAAAATCAGCATTCTCAAGAAACGGCGAACTCAAAACTCTGAAGTGAGACCTCCCAAAGTCGAGATCAAATCAACTTCCGAGTCAATTTCAAGCAACGAGTCAGCTAATGCCAAGCAGGTTACATTTCAGGTTGTACGCCAACAGTCACCTGGAAGAACCAGACGCGGCACGGTAGCGCTTGAACCACTCTCGGCAAGAAAGCAGGACAATTTGCGAACTGTCATGCCATCAGGCCCAACGTTTGGGTAAGATACCCAATACTCTCGGAAGTGTACTGAAGGATCTCAAACATGTGGTTAATGCTACTGTTAGTCCCCCTTCGCGGATCCGAACTGCTACAGTCAGCACGTCAGCATTTGGAGCTCCACCAGGTCGTGTTCCAGTTGCCTCGGCAAAGAATGGCGCAAACAAGCCTCGATGGAATTCGGGATGGAGATGAACACATACTGTTAGTCATATCTCTTTTCAGACTTCCAGATTACCAGCAGGTTTCTGGCTGTTGTACATTAAAACTCTCAAAATAGTACCTCTGCTGTGCACAACTGATTCTGTCGCCCAAGAGGGTTCGAGAGTGGGCCGTTGTCGAGAACACTACTTTCCATTGTCGCCAAGTTAATAGTGCTCTGGAGAGGCGACATGAACAACAATGTGTACAACATGGCGACATTATTTGCTTGTATGTTTCTTTTGAACTCTGAATGCCTCAAACAATGGTTTTGTGTTTAGATCCGACGAAGCAACGCGAAACGGCGTCCAAGACAACGTGTGGAAGTGAGTCGCTTGATATCCAAAGCAGTTGCTGCAGTCTGGTGATGACACCAGGCGACTCAATGACAGGGTTTTCGAGAGTGACACTGAAGCAGGAGTTCTGTTGAGAAAGCTTTATGGATCCAAGAAGAAACCTACGATCCATTACCCAAGTTGGTCGATTTCAATTTTATTGCCTGTGAAATGTCTGTTCCTGATTGCTCTAGTGGCATGCGAGAGAAGAGGTACACACGAGAGAGCGACCTGTTCAACCGGAAACTCCTTTCATTCCTGGCGGCGGCAAGAACAACAACGCAAGATCCAATCAGTTGGCAAGGAAGGCGTCAGATCGAGCAGTCCAGGCTCCATCCTTCTCACAACGTCCCCCCACCCAAGTACTACATCAGATCACGATGCGCCAGGCTGCACGAACTCTGACTCTATTGTTTGTCCGCAGTCCCCTCGCCATCCTTTGGATGTGATGAGGACTCATCGTAAACCATATTCCGAAATCAAAAAAGAGATCGAGCGGATCCAGAAGCACTTGGAGTCCTATCGTTTGTCGACTGTCAAGTGAGTTGTTCTCTTGCCTTTTGTTCCTCAGACTGTCCGTCCAGATGAGATACGTTTTGATGCCGTCCAGGAAGGAGCCAAACCAGGACAAAGAGAGACTTCAGAACTTGTTTTCGTACACCAACGGTAGAATTTTGCCTAGCGAACTATTGCCTGGACAAACTCTTCTGAGCAAGGAAATCTCGTACCAAGAATCCCAGCGTGAAGGAAAAAGAGTAAGGACACAACTCGAGCAATTGCATGACTTGTACGATCAGGTGGTGGATGAGATCGAAAGTCGTCGCTCATACGCGGCTCAAATGGCCGAACTGAAGAAAATCACGTCGACGACAGTCGAGAACGAAATCGCCGAACGTGTCAAAGACTTGAAACTACTCAGCGAATTGATCGACAGAGAGCGAGAAAACCAGCAGAGTTAACAGGATGCTCATTTGGAAAGACTCAAGCTCATTCTCATGTCTTCATATCGACAAGTTAGTTGCGCAATGAAATGTGCAGAAGCTTTCGCGTACTCTAGAGTCTGATTTTCTCAGGAGAACAAAAGAAACGTGAGATGCCTTCATCCGACATCAAAACTGCAACAATCATGATAACTAATCGCGCTTTTGCTTGATAAATACACTCGCCAGAACCGTATCGAAAATCCTTTGAGCACCTCGGAAATAAGGAAACTGCAACCACATCATCACCAGCAACTTGATGTGATAAAACAGCGGCACCCAACCGAAAACCACGGCAAAAGCATCGTAGATGTACTCGATGATCACGACCACACAGAAATACAACAGCCACCACTCGTACAAGCGCGATTTCTTCTGTGCCAAGGCACCCATGGTAACGTATGCCGGAAACCCAAAACCGAGGCAAACACAACCACGAGAAGTCACAAAGCCTGGTGTGAAGAGAAAGATGAGAGCGACAAGCGCAGGACCCTGGTGCCACAAGTCGTGAAGCAAATGCCCGACATGGTTCGGCAGCACTCCCAATGCTGTAAGTGTTCGCAAAACAACGTTGACGTGCTCATTCGCTTCATTCCCGTTTTGAGCAACAGCTCTCCCTCTGAACGTATCATTGACATCAACAATACGATTCGCGTAGGGACTGAGGTAACGACTGAGTATTGAGTAAAGAAGCATATCACCCTGTGTAACGGGTAAATGAATCCACATCAGACACAAATTCGCCCAAAGAAACGAAAACTGAATGTACGATGCAACAAAAGACGGGACCAAGGAGTGGAGCATAGTGTAACCACACGTCGCGATAGCGTAGAGCACACTGTATTTGAGATACGGCTCATAGTCGATTTGGTCAAGCTGTTGTTTTTGGTTTGTGCTGGCAATATAGCGTGCTGCAACAGCGGGAGGTTTAACCGAAGCCATCTCTTCCAGCATCCGATTTTTACGAATTGCACGTGCTGAACGAAGAAACGGGTACCACAGCGCGAGCATTGAAAACAAGCCGTCATGACTGAGCATCCAGACAACCGACGCAGGAAAAAAGTTCACAACCAGATAACCAACCAACACAAATGCAAGATGCGGCAGCAATATCGCCGCAACACGAGATTTGCGTGCGATAGAAGCAATGATAGCACGATAGCGAAGCCACACCCTGCGCTTTGTCTCTAAACACATCATCCTGGCTTTTCGAAGGTAGCCCTTGCGATAGCACACTCCACTGAAAACAGCCGCCAACACACTAAAAACTTGGTACACTGGGTCAAGCCGTTGAAAGCATGCGATAAGATACGCAAGCAACGTCAACAAATGAGGAAGCAGCGCCTCCAGAAAGACCCCAAGACATTTGAAAAAGGGAACGGCCACAAGTCGAAGAAACACTAGCCACAACCGAAGAAAATTGAATGTCCCAAAAGCTGCTTCTTCAAACGCGAACCAAACTTCAGTCCAGTTTGTTTCTTTCGCAAACTCTGGCAGATGATTGATATCCAACAACGAAGAGTGTTCAAACTGCACACCATAAGCGTTCTCCAGTTTCACGTCGTGGTTGAGCGTTAGCTCCTTCGGAGGGACACTCACCCAGGTCAAGGGCTCACCACTTGAGCGATCGATTGAGTTGTCAGACTCGCATGTTTGATCATTTGCGAGAAGATTGCATTGCTCGGAGTGGCCACGGCACACAGACCATCGCAAAGTGAAGACGAGGACGAGCTTTGCGCAGAGAAATCCGCTGCACATTTTGCGGTTCCAGAACTGGCAAAAAACTATCATGTTTAAAACGTGGTCTCGTAAATACCGTTGTATTAAACATAAGTTGCAGAAGACAACGCAAGAGGATGAAAACTCTTCAAAACAGCGAAGCTCAGATGGGCTACTAAAAGAAACGTGTTGATCACTTTAAAGGACGCAGATGGATCTGTTCTTGCTGTTGCTCTCACTGAACAGAATTGGCAGTCTTCGATATCACCTGTGTCTTTCTTCCATAGTTTTTTCCCCATCTTCGACCTTTTCCATTTTCACATGTAGACATGAGCTGACCATCCATAGCCAAGCGGTTTTGATCATTGAATCATACACGTTTCAAACAACTATTACCACACGCTCCCCTTGTTTGAAAGGTCAAGCAGCTTGAATAGTCACACAGGCAAAGGAATCACATTCAATCGAGCACGACAACGTTCGAACACCGCGCGTACAGCCATCTTAGTGAAGATGTCAGCCACATTCTGCTCGCTCACAACTTTCATGATAAAGTTACAGCCTTCACCAATGAGTTCTCTCAGGTAGTGATAGATACGTCTCATATGTTTTACTCTCAAATGATGCTACATGTTTTTGAGCAATTGAAAACAGCCAGAGTTGCTCAAAACGAATCATTGGCTTTTTTTACATTTGCTCCTGTATCTAACACGTTGATTGTTCACAGAGCCATCATTGGGTACCTTTGCCCATTCACAAAGGAGCAAATCTTCACATCGTTGGCTATCCTCGACCATCCAATCAATTTATATAAAGTCATCGAGGAAAGTAGTATACTACTACCAGGTATATAGGCAGTTTTTTACCCAGCCCCTTTTACGCTCCATCCACCTAACCACAGGCAGCAAAACCCACCTATTTTCGACCCCTTTTCACCGATTGTGCCATAACGCTCCCATAGGTAAAGTAAATGCACATCAACCAACCACAAGAATTTACAGGACCTGTCAACCGTTCTGAGAGTATCCTCGGTTTTGATTAAACACAGCAATGGTACCCCCTGTGAGAAATTCCGAAGTATCCTAAATATGCAAAGTCATTCAATCTTGAATTAAGTTTGTATAAAGTATAAAAGAAATAAACATTCTTTATCCCAGCTACTTTATATACGTTTATGAAAAAATGTTGCTCCACGAAATTTCTGGACTGAAAGAACTTGGTATTCCAATTAAAAAATGGGGCGACGACTATCGAGTAAAGATCCAAAACAAACGCGGGCGTGCTGTGTGGGTGTCTAATATTTCAAAGACTTCTACACGAGAACAAATTGCTAAGCTGTATCCAAAAGCTTTCACAAGAAAAGCATCAGTCTCGGATAGAGTAACAGCGCTGAACAAAGCTGTATCGAAAGGTACAACGTCTTACAAGACAAATAAGAAACGCACGTATGAGACACATACATTTGAACATATGCCAACAAAGGATGTATTTAAAAATCTGAAAGATACACTACAGTCTCAGAAAAAAGCCTTTAAGGTGTCTATCCAACTTGGATATAATTTAACTAACATTCACACAGGTGAAAAGCGATATTACGCTCCTGGTTGGCGTTTTCGAATCTCTGATGAAACTATTGCCATCAATAAAAAGTCTGACATCCAAACCAAAATTATCGATTTGTTGAATAGCAAAGACTTTGCAGCAAATATTAAGTACCCATCCAGTGCATACAAACTGGATGAAATTACAGCGGTATCAACATCAATTTTCTATCGCGATCACCGACTAGGAGATAGTAATAATTTTATCCCTGATGTTATTAAGAAAAATAGACACGTTATCAATTTTCCAACGACAAAAGAAAAATGTGTTTTCCACTGTATTGCTTACCATCTACAAACGCAAGGTAAAGACTACAATAGAATCAATGGTCTTGTAAGAGACAGATTCAAACAATATTGCCAATACAAGAATATTGAATACTCACTACCGTTGTTCAAATCTTTTGAACCAATTGATATTCTTGAATTTGATGAGCTAGAGCGATGCTTTGAAATTAGTATTGATGTTCACGATATGAATCTTGAAACTGGAGAGATGGCTTACATTCGTCAGTCGGATAACCAGTATCCAAACAAATTAAATATCTTGGATTACAATGGACATGCAATGTATATCCCACGGGTTGATGAATTATCAAGAAAGTATCCATGCAAGGACTGTGATATGATTTTCGGAAGCTGGGAAAAGCTTGCAAATCATAAGAAGTCTCAATGTACTATCATGACAAAAGAACGGTTTTGTTCGTACCCAACTGCTTACAAGCCAGCTAATAATACTATGAAGAGTCTACTATCCAAATACAGAATCAATAACGTAAACCATTATATGGATCACTTTGTTGTCTATGATTTCGAGGCAATTTTAATGGATATCGATGAGCAACGTGGGGGGTCAACTACTTACACAAGTAAGCATGTGCCAGTAAGTGTATCTGTATGTGATAGTCTATCAAATGAAGTTAAGTGTTTCATTAGCGCTGATCAGAAGATTTACTTGAGCAGATGTTTAGATATGTTCATTCAATCGCTCGTGATATCAACGACTACAACACAAACAAATTTGGAGACCTATTAGAATCAATCGAGAATGCTAAATGCGAGAAAGATTTCGATAAACTAACAGAAATGTGCCAGCAAGTACCATTGCTTGGTTTTAATTCTGGTAGATACGATTTGAATTTAATCAAAAAGGATCTGTTCACTGTTCTAAAACCAGAAACAATCAAAATGGTTATCAAGAACCCATCATATATGTGTATTTCAACTGATAATTTGAAAATTTTAGATAGCAGTAATTACCTTCCAGCAGGCACGTCATATGATTCATATTTGAAAACATATCTTGGTGGTTGTAAATGTGAAGACAAGGTTCGTTGTACGTGTGGGCTCTCCAAAGGGTTCTTTCCATATGAGTACATTATATCGTTTGATAAATTGAATGAAACTGAGTGCCCACCTATTGAAGCATTTGATTCAAGATTTAGATCCACACAGATGTCAAAGGGAGATTACGAACGAATCAAATTCGTTTGGGATCATTATCAGATGAAATCAATTAAGGATTTACTAATTTGGTATATCAATCTCGATGTTAAACCATTTGTTGAAGCGGTTAAAATCCAACGCAAGCGGTACAGAAAATTTGGTTTAGATATGCTGATGGATGGAGTAAGCTTACCTGGATTAGCGCAAAGGATATGTATCAAACATTGTACTCCCAAATTAAACCGATTAAACAAAATTGTGGAAGTCCCGGAAAACAGATTTAAAGGCTATAAGAAGCAAGACATTGATGCAAAGCGCGAATTTAACATGATTATTGAACACCTCAACGATCAACTCATCAATCAAAAGTTTTCTTGTAGTCATTGTGGATGCGTGCTATCGACTGAAAATGCCTCAGCAGATCGAATCGATAATACTAAAGGACATATTGATGGTAATATATTTATTAGTTGTATTCACTGCAATGTTGCTCGCAAAGATATGTCCATTGGGAAATTTCAATACATGAAAAAGATTGAATTTAATCAAGATCGTTTAGTGTGGTCAATCGATGCTAAAAACAAAGACATCTTTCACAAAATGAAAGCTAATATTGCCGGAGGTCCCTCTATTATCTTCAACCGCTATGCCAAACGGTATGAAACTTATATAAGAAACATTAATGGCAAACTGGTTAAGAAGATCATCGGGTATGATGCTAATGCTTTATATCTGTGGGCACTTGGAAATGTAATGCCTTGCGGGAAGCTATCAACTATCACACCATATGATACTATGATTGATGATATTTTGAACGATAAATTATTCGGATTTCTGGAATGTGATATCGAAACACCAGAGCATCTAAAAGACTATTTCAGTGAAATGACACCTATTTTCAAAAATATCGAAATAGATCCAATGGACAAAGAAGTCGTAGGTGAGCATATGTATGAATACAATATGTCTCGTGAAGAGCCAAACCGATTGAAATCAAAGAAGCTTATTGGTTCATACTTTGGTATTAAAATTCTAATATATACACCGCTATTGAAATGGTACCTTAAACATGGTATGGTTATCACTAAGACATATTCATTTATTAAGGCTGCGTCCCATCGCCCATTTGAGAAATCTATGGATACAGTTTCTAATGCCCGTCGAAAAGGTGATACTAATAAAAGTCAAAGTATGATTGCTGAAATGATGAAGCTTATTGGCAACAGTGCATTTGGACGCTCTGGAATGGACAAATCTAAACACAAGGAAACCAAGTATGAAACCTGTGAAAAATCGGTAGCTTCTATGGTGGAAATGAATCGATTCTATGACGTTGAAGAGTTGGGTGATTCATTCGAAATTACTTTGAAAAAGAAATCTATGAAACTCAATAATCCAATTCACTTATCGATTGCTATTTATCAGTTAGCCAAACTCCGAATGTTGGAATTCTACTATGATTGCATCGACTACTACTTTGATCGATCAGATTTTCAATATCAAGAAATGGATACTGATAGCGCATACATTGCATTCAGCGATGAACAACCATTTGAAAATTTGATTAAACCTGAATTACGAGACCACTTCATGCAACACAAATATGATTGGTTTCCAAGAGATGATACAATTAAAAACGCTGCATTTGATAGACGCACTCCTGGGCTATTCAAAGAAGAATGGCGAGGTAATGCTATTGTATCATTGAGTTCAAAAAACTACATTTGCTATATGGGTGACGAGCATCATAAACACAAAGTATCAGCAAAAGGCGTTCAACAAGGTGGGAAACGCAACGAATCAGTGTTAAGTCCGGAGGCCTTCGAAAATGTTGTCCGCAATCGTATTACACTCAACGCAACGAATAAAGGCTTCCGTATTTATCAATTCAGTAAAAATGTTATCACATACGAGCAAACTTAAATTGGCTTAAATTATTACTACGATAAACGACAAGTTCTCTCGGATGGTATAAACACAATACCGTTAAACATCTAAACATGGATACATTCTTGAGTAAGCTTTACTATGACCCTAAGACAGGTTTCATTTCAGCCAACAAGTTATATCAGAAAGCTAAAGAAACGCACCCATCGATCACATTAAAACAAGTCCAAGAAGCACTCCAAGAGTCCTCTGGTGGGGTGGTGGTGATGACTGCCGAAACCAATAGTGCTATTGATGCAGTGCTTGAAAAGTTGGTCAAGATCCCAGGAGTCACTCGAGGATCCATTTTGCGATTAGGAGTTGACACCCAAATGGCTCCAGAGTTATTGCAATATGGTGAAAACGGAGCCAAGTACGATGATCGTTCAAGACTATTTCAAATCGAAGAATATTGAACACTTCAATAACGAGGCTGGTGACCATAGTACGATGGGTAAAGTCGAACGTTTCAATCGAACTATAAACCAAAAAAACTCATCAAAATCAACCTACAAAAGTTAACCCAAAAGCTACTGATGAATGTGATTGCTAACTACAATAGTACAGAACATAGTTCAATAAATACTACTCCCAATGAAATGAAAGGTAAGGTTATTGAGTCTGATATTGAACACAATCAAGAGCTAAGTAGAGATGTTTCAAATGAATTTGTAGTTGGGGATAGTGTCCTATATAAATTGAAAAATGGTGTATTCGATAAAGAATCTATCACATGGAGTAAAACTATTTACAAGGTCGTTGGTATTGACGGTTATCGAGTTCAGATTCGATCAAAAAATAATCACACCCTATACAAGCCACATGGAGAACTCAAGCAAGTTAAAGCAGATGCTTCTGTAGCACCAATTGAAAAAAATCAAATCTGGGAAGTTGAGAAGATCGTTGATCATAAAACACTAAAGAATGGCAAGCACAAATATCTAGTGAAATGGAAAGGATACGCTGACAGTGATAACACCTGGGAGTCACAAGACAATCTCAGATTGATTAATAAGAACAGGATGTCAACACTAGAGAAACAATATTGGTCTAAATATAGATGAACATGATGTGTAAATACATCACCAAAAAAGACACGCAATGCACCAGAGAAGCAAAAAAGGGTGATTACTGTACTCAGCATCATAATATAATCCAAATATAAATGTATAAGAAGGAACTATCTGTGATCCATAAGAAAAACAGAATACTGTCTGAGGAGAATAAGGAACTGCAAAAATATAAACATCAGATTAACACGATAAACGAATTCGACCTCATCAAACAGCAACTGATTCAGATTAATCCTTATATGAAATTCAAGTATCTAATTGCTGATAGACGATACCAATCTCGCTTGGAAGAGGTATTCAATGTCCCATTTGATCAGATTGAAAAAAAATATAGGAAACTACTCTATGAAAGAAATGACTTGTGTCACCCCTACACTAGTAGATATTGGTAAATTAACCCTTAAAGCTTAAAGGAACCCCCTGTTTTACGCATAGAGCGTAGCTTAGCCATCCTTGCTTTCATTTCAGGCGATCCTTTTTTACAGACACCCACACCAGTAAGATTCTTTACCTCACCTCGAACAGCGTTAACTAAACCAGGCTGCCCAGTATAGGCTCCAAGCGCTTGAGCGCCTTGATCAACAACACCAGATACTAGTGGTTTAACTACAGGCCAAACATTCTCTTTCAACCAAGGCCATGCTTTATCCTTGATCCAACTCCATAGTGACCCTCCACTCATTCCAGACCCGGTAAGAGCGTCTCCGTCCATATATTGCGAAGCAGCGATTTCACCTGGTGAAAATACAATTGATAATCCTTTTCCAGCTTGAGCAGCCTTTTTCCATTTTTTCGCATTCTCTGGATGAAGGGCTAACTTCTTTGAAGAGCCTTTAACCTGAGAAGCAGTGAAGGATACTTTCAATGTCTTTAGAAACTTCTTTTTTTGAGCTTCCGTGAGCTCATCACAACTGACCGAAACGTAAGAGTTCATGTTTGCATAAACTATCTATATCTCTTGAAATTAAATAGAATCTCAAAAAAATTAAATAAATGTTGATTTCTTACTCGAAGGGCTCGACAGTCAGAGCGATCAGCTCTACAGTGCAAATGTCTTCGGTTTTTTATTTTTTGTTGAAGCCCTTGGAGCATCTATTCCTGATCCCTTTGAGTTTTCATTCTTGACTTTAGAGCTCACGAGATTTTCTTTTAGCAGTAAACTATTGAGAGATTTCAATAATCTTTCTTGATTAATATGAGCAGCTGATTTGATAGAGTTGCCCCTAAGATTCGGATATCGCACTTTAATAATTTTCGAATGCATCATCTATATTAGCAATGATTAAAAAGCTCGTCGAATCAATTTTAATTCTCTTTCCAAACGCCGATTATCATTACCTAACCCCCGAGCACCTTGAAGTTTATCAAATTCATGTTGTAAAATACTTCTGCGCCCTTTTGATTACACATACCTAAACCGCTCATGGAGTCAAATGAGAGAGCTCTTTGAAAACGTTTTGGATTAACGGATTTGACTTTAATATCCTCCGATACAAGTCGATCTCCATATCTGTTCGCAATATAGTTAAGGGCTCCAAGCCAATTAGCATTTTTATCAACACGACTCTTAATAGACGGACTAATTTCCTTCTGTTTCTTACTCATGATGGCCGCATATTCACCAAGGTAATATGTTTTCTTACCAATCTTTGGCCCTTCAAGAAATACCTTCTCATCCGCTAACCAAGGGTTGTCATTGTATAATCTGATAAGAATACCTTTCACTTGATTATTACAATCTGAAATAACCTTGTCATTTGGATCTACTGGTTGAATATTGGTATTACTGTTCGCATATGTATTTGAATCCGAATCTTTGAACATCGATGATTGCTT